>JAYKAV010001445.1:1798712-1817291 GCA_035582835.1 Phoebastria nigripes | reverse complement strand
AGGTGGGTGTTGGTCTCTTCTCCCAAGCAACTAGCGATAGGACGAGAGGAAATGGCCTCAAGTTGCGCCAGGGGAGGTTTAGATTGGACGTTAGGAAAAATTTCTTTACTGAAAGAGTGGTTAAGCATTGGAACAGGCTGCCCAGGGAAGTGGTGGAGTCACCATCCCTGGAGGTATTTAAAAGACTGTAGATGAGGCACTTAGGGACATGGTCTAGTGGGCATGGTGGTGTTGGGTTGATGGTTGGACTCGATGATCTTAGAGGTCTTTTCCAACCTTAATGATTCTATGATTCTATGAAAGGGGCCAGATTCAAGCGTTGGCCCTGGAAGCAGCAGCACCCCATCACCTCGGGCAGCAACGCGCAGCAGGCTCTGGAGTGGGAGCAGGGCAGCGAAGCTTTCCCATGCAGGCGAGCTGCCTGCGCAGAGCCTCCATCTGCTCCACGAAGGGCAGCAAACAGGGCTTTGTCTTGGGATCTGCTAAATACAAGTCAACGTTTTGTGAGCCGTGTGTTTTGGTAGCCCGTAGGCCTGTTCACCACTGTCCCTGCTCACACAGCTCCATTCCTCTGAGCAGGGCTACGGCAGCAGAAGACAGTGAGTCAGCGCCTGTTCGATGTGATCACCTTGTTTTCTTTCAAGGAATGCTTTGATCCTGCCACCCAAGAGCATGGAAAATTGTTTTCTGCAAGGATGTTTCTGTCTCCTGGGCTCAGTCTGTATAAATTCCTCTCTCTGGCAGAGCTCCTCCGGGATTCAGTGGGAGCTTGGCTGGGATGATGCCTTATGACTTGGTCGTATATGAGTAGCATATCCTTCCCCTACAGAAACTGGTTTTATGGCGCAGTATTGTCAAGAAACAAGTCATAGGGCCGTTTTGCTCTGCTTTAGCCACACCCAATGCTCATAAGTCTGCCCCAGATAGCAGAGCATGGCTGAACCCTGTGCATCACGACCGCCGGGACCTGTTCTCCCGCCCCTGGGACTCCGTGGTCTGGGCACTAATTGTGCTTGCTTTGCAGGAGGTGTACGTGGGCAAGGAGACCATGTGCACGGTGGACGGGCTTCACTTCAACAGCACGTACAGCGCACGTGTCAAAGCCTTCAACAAAACAGGAGTCAGCCCATACAGCAAGACCCTGGTCCTCCAGACATCTGAGGGTAAGGCATTGCAACAGCTCCAGCCCGACACGCTCGGACACTGCTCACACGCACGCTTGGGGCCCATCCAGCCCACCCAAGCTTAGCATTGCAGTACAGGGAACCGCTCCACTGGTCCTCCAGTACCTCAGCAATCACTGCAGGAAAGCCAGCACTGACAGAAGGAGGAAGGGTTACATCAGGAGCCTTGAACAGTGCCCAAATTTCTCTTTCACCCCTTTCCTTTGCAGAAGATGTTCTTTGGGGAGGTACAGTGAGAGGCATCCCACAGAGAGGTATTTAAAATTTGGTTGCAGCAGGGTTTGTATTACACAAAGGGAAGCTCAGATGTTTTCATTAATTCCATTTAAAACCGAACAACACTGTCAACGTTGCTCCTGAGACACTAAGGGCTGTGCCTGGATGCACAATGCCATAACTGCATGATGTCTCCTCCAGCCCCTGGCAGTGCACTTCAGAGAGCAGCGGGACCGTGGAGCCACACGGGTGTCCTTGCCAACCCACAGGGTGTACAGCCAGCCTTGCCGGCATCGTCTGCATCACTCCTGCACCAGCAGGCACTCAGTTAGAATATTAAACACTCCCTTGCAGGTTGCAGAGGAGTCTCCCCATCTGACTTTAAGTACATTTGTCACACCGGGCACTTAATCCGTCGCAGTAAATTGGCTTGCTTCTGACATGCACGTGGAGAGTCGTAAGGCTATCTCCAAGAAACGAGGTGGGAGTCAGAAGCAGCGGGCGATGCAGCCGTAAAGGAAGGAATCAGCCCCCACCAGCACATCTGTCGCCCTGTAGCCTTGCTGCCAGGTGAGAAACCCCTCCTTGGGGATTTTCCACGCTCGGTGGCATCCCTTTTCCTTACTCCCAGACTAAAATCTGTCTTTTCCAAGCCATGTGAAGATTTGTTTCACAGCGGCATTGCCAGACCTGGCTGGCAGTTGGCTCGAGAACAGCAGCGTGTTCCTGCAGCCCYGGCTGCTGCCAGCAGACACGGTCTGGGGTCAGAAGGGAACACACACAGCTCATGGGGCTGCCGGTGGGGCAGAAGCAGGGTGAGATCCTTCTTGCCACAGAGCACCTCTGATGGCTTTGAGCAAGGAGGAAAAAGGGTTTTCTGCTGAAAACTGATTTACAGATCGAAGCACAGCAAGGCTACGCAAAGCGTTTTCCCTTGCTTGCCTGCACTCATCTGCAGGAGATAACTGTTCCAGCTCAGAAAGAGCATGTGCCAGGTTTGAATGCGTGGGCAGGACAGGTCGGCGAGGAATGGGACTCACGTGTGGCAGAGAGAGAGTGGAGAGCAAACCTGTGACAAACCCTTCTCATACAAGAGGCAGAGAACTCAAATCACAGGTCACAAAGGCCTTGGCACATCCATCTGAGAGCTGCGTGCGTGTTTGCAAAGCTGGSCACCAGCATCAAGGAAGCTGCAGCATTCTTCTGGAGATCCAGGAACGGGACAACCGGCATCCAGCCCTGCGCCAGGGTGGCCAGGACTGTTCCCAAAGCCTGAAGGTCAACAGTTCTCACCCACTTCACTACCCAGCTTCACCAGCCTTTGCAGGAGACAGCAGAGCTCTGGCTTCTCATCACATTTGTGTCTCATAAGACCCATYTGAGACACAGTTTCCTAACCAAAACCAGTTGGGTTTTAAGTTGTCCCAGCCAGGAGTTTGCAGGGTCCCCCCTATGATCTTTCCAGCTCTGCTTTCCTCTCATAGGTGTTTTCACTGTCGAGCCAAGATCGCCTATTGCGCAGCTCCAAAATACAAAGGAACCTGGGAGAAAATAGCTGTTCGTGGTCCCAGCAGGCCAGGCTGTGCTTGGGGCTGGTGCCTTGGTCTGTGCCAGCAAACAGACATTTCACTCTTCTGAGCGTCAGATGAAAGTTTCCTGCATTCAGCCTTTTCACTGAATGGGCTTTTGCATTTGTTATTCCAGCACAGAAGAAAGAGGGAGAAAAAGTCAAATGGGCCTGGAGCATTTTCTGCTCTTAGAAGCCATCTGAGCTTTTTGGACTCAAAGTGAAGTAAATTACATCTGTGTGCAGCTTCTGGATATCCGAGTGACTTGTTGAATAGAACCGCTTCGCACATCGCAGCTCTCGGTTAGGCTTTTATTTCTGGCCTTTACAGCAGCATTAGGCCTTTAAGTGCTATTTTGTCTGAAGGAGGCTTAGCTTTCCCCTTCAGCCATGCTCTGCAGCTTGCTGCAAAGTGTCCRTGCAGGAAGAGGGGACAAAAGAAGAGACAGGCTTGATATGAAGAGAACATCTCTCTGAACTCAGCTGTCCTGTTATAAGTGGTTATGAGAAATTCTGCTTAGAGGGTGTTATTTAAAAGCTGGCTTCTAGTCCTAGCATACAAGATCCTTATCCACAGCCTGTGGAAGTTAACTGGAGTTTTTCTTCTTCCCTCGTTGAGCAGTGAAATGGGCTGTAGAGGCTAGCGGGGAGTGAAATGTCTCGCAGGGTCTCAGCATCTGAAGAGAACAAGGATGGCAAGAGGGTAAAGTTGTGTCTGGGCCTCTGCAGGCATGCCTCTGTGGTGCTGCCCAGCCGAACAGCCCAGGCGAGCCAGCCAGCGCTGACAGCAATGTCCCAGGGGAAGTCAGCACACGCGCAAGCCTACAGCAAGGTGGAGAGCACCTTCCCAGCCCGTGGTGTGGCACGTCTCCTCCTGCTCCTCCCAAAGGAACTACGTTTTCCAGCTGAGGAAATTGCAGTTCACTCTTTGAAGCTGGTGCTTGGTGCCACCAGCAGGGCAAGGTGGCTCCTGGCTGGGAGAAGGTCTGTGCCCCAGAGCCCTTCCCACGTGCTGGGCCCTCTGGGGCTTCCCAGGGATGAAGATCCTCATCATCAGCACAGCCAAATGGCAGCAAGGGCTGCCATGGTCCTCACCTTGAACTGTGTCCTCTCCCTATCTGATGTCAGGCTGTTTCACAGCGGCCCTAGGAGCACCTCTTGCCCTGTCACATCTTAGCCAGTGCCTCCCAGGACCGTCACTGCAGGCTCCAAGGCACTGCAATGTGGGGCCTGGCCTAACCTCTCTGTGTCTTCAGCACCTGCATGAAGTTCAGGTGTAGGCTTGGAAATCAGTCTGGAAGAAAGTTTGCAAGGTGACCCCGTCCTTAGGCACAGACATCTTACAAAACTTGGCCGGTGACAGCGTTGCTTGGTTGCCCTCGGCCCCGGGAGATCTCAGGTCTCCCCCCAGCCTGCTCTTCTCTGGGCTGGACAGCCCCAGCTCTCTTGGTCTTTCCTCATCCAGCAGATTTTCCAACCTCTGGCCAGTCTCCTGCTGACTTTGGGACCCAGTCTGTTTTCCTCCTGGCACTTTCCCATTTTCACCCTACCCACAGCCAGTGGTTCCTTGCTGTGTTCACGRCTGCGGCAAGAGCAGCCTCTGAAGAGGCCTTGCAGAAGCCCCTGGCTCTGGTCTGCTGGTTATGGAGGGATGCAAACGGCCGCTCCCAGGAACAGGCACCTCACGCATGGTGGCAAGGAACAGAGGAGGAGACCTCCCCGTTGCAGTGGGATTAGAGTCTGCAGGTGGGCTGGCTGCTGGGCTGCTTTTCTCTACAAGGATTTCTGAGATGGCTTCTGAGTCCCTCCAGTGTTCTTTCTTTCCATGGGCTGTCCAGCAAGCTGGATGACGGGATGAAGGCCCAACTCGCCCCAGGTGCAGATGGAGAAGAGGAGCTCGGCAGTGCTGGAGGGGACTGTCCCTGCCTGCTCCCCAGGCCTAGATCTGCTCTCCTGGCTGGTGCAGAGGTTCGACCTCCCTCCTGCCAAAACGGGCTGCTCCGTTCTCACCCTTCCCCAGGTCTCTTTGACTACCCACACCTCAGCCCTTCCATTGGGCTGCTTCATGCCTTCAGCCACGCTCTCCTGGGCACGTGCCACCTGTGCTGCCTGCAGCCCTGCACTGAGAGCCAGCGCGGGGGAAGAGCCGTGTCTCCGCTCCCCCTTCTCTCAGCTGCTCTGAGTCTCCAGTTTTAGGCATGGCTGCAGAGTTTCGAGGCAAGCCTGGTTTGGGCTTCTTGTATCTTTGGTGAGACACAAGCCTAGGAGCAGAGGATCAGGGAGGAACACCTGGCTTGTCACACCCTGCGCCCTGCTGTCCCCTCTCCCAGGGTTCCCAAACTCGGCCAACTCTGCCAACACCACGAGCAGCCGCTCCCGACTGCCTCTGCCACCCGCCTGAGCTGGGGATGTGGCAAAGGGGCTTGGGCACCACCCAGGAGAGCCCTTCCCCAGCCTAGTCAAGCACCAGAAGCTTTCCTCTTCTTTCAAGCCCAGTTCCTCATCTGGGGCCCAACTTTAAGTTCCTCACCAGCCATGGAGTGACCCTCAGCAGCAACCAGGGCTTTTTAACTGGTAGCTTTTGGAAAGGGGTGAACAACACAAGGGGAGATAACGCTGCAAGGAGCTATAGGAACATGAGATGCTAGTTAGGGAGAGCCATGAGCCCGGCAACTCTTCGTAGTAGTTTCACTCTTGGTAGATGTGAGAGGGCATGTCCCTCCCTAACCTTGAGCTCTGTTTATTGACCTGTTGTGCAATAATTTATTTAACCCGTGTCTGAACCTACTGACACTCTTTGCTTCCACAGCCTCACGCAGCAGCAAGTTGCAGAAGTTACAATCCACTGTGCAAAGAAACGCTTCCTTTTATCTGTTTTAACGTGATTTCCAGCTCAATCAGACAGGAAGGCTGGGGATACAGTGTCCAGGAGTTTATCTGATTTGAATGTGTGGAGGATGGTGGATCCTACATTTTCATGTTAACATATCCCTTGACAAGGCTAGGGAAGAAATTTCAGGAGGTGACCATCTGTGGTAGCGGGGAACGGAAACCGGTGACCCGAGAGGTTCCCTCTACTCTGACATTTTGCTGTGAATCACATGAGTTAAATTCTTACTGTAAGGCTCAGATGTGTTTTGACAGGTACAAAGGGATACCAAGAACACAACATCCCGAACAACCTTTGAGTAAGGTGGGTGCTTGGTGGTACTTAGGGTTATATAGCTTAGTACTGCCCTGCAAAATGCCTTTCAGCATTACCAACTGACTAGCTTATATGCCGGTAATTACGGTGCACAAAAAGGTATGAGATTTATTGAAGAACGATGGGAAGGGTGCATGGTAACTTGTGAATTTTTTTAGGTGCATTACTGTGAAGAGATGCAGGACTCACTTTAAAGGAAAGCATATTGAATTTGTCATGATGACATGGGAACATTTTGGAAGATGAAAATATCTTTATTGCCGATACTGTCAGAGGCAAGGCTTTCCTGAAGGGTATCGCTGGGTTGCACAGCACCAGACATTTCTGCTCCATGCACCGTACACACGCTCGCTGCAGCAAAGCAGGGTCCGTGCGTGCCGAAGCATCTGTGCTCTGGTCCGAGGTCTGGTCTCGGGCGATGGAGTGACACTGTCCAGCAGACCCGATTTCTGATCTCTAGTTTGCATTGATCTTACGTTTAGACACGCAGTCAGAAGAACAGACCCTCCCTTTTCCAGTGCCTTTGGAAAGATCGCAGCTTCGTAGAATGAGTCCTTTCTCCTCCACCCTTAATCTACAACCCAGCTTTCCGGGGAGATCCTACTTTGAGCTAAGATCTTCGGCCCACCAGCTGAGCTTGCATTCTTCTTTACAGTCCCTGAATTCAGCCGGTGAGCTGAGTGCCTCTGGCATTTCCTCTTGGTCTGTGCTTCTGGGCATCTCCAAAGTATTTGTTTGTTTTGTTCCGTTGTGTTTGTTTTTCCCATGACATGCRGATGGCAGGGGGAACTCCTCCTGCTCCTGCCATGGAGGGACTTTCAGTGGCGTGGTTCTCGTGGTGTGTTCATCTGTACGTACCAGCATGGGCAGTTTCAGGCGTGGGGTGACAGAGCAGCACAGTAACTCCTTACGTGGGTGCTGTTCTTGGCAGGGCCGGCATGGCTGAACCATTTTGCACAGCCAGCTGGCAGAGCAGGTCCCTCATCTCTRGTTTGTATTGATCTTGTGTCTGGGGACAATCAGAAGAACAGACCCKCCCTGGGAGAAACCTGTGGGGACATCTCGATGGTTTGCTTTCCCTATACAACCAGAAAACGCAGCCTCTGCTGTGAGATTTGTTCTGTGAAATTAGTTTGCTCGATTAAATCTAGACCCCTCTTAAGAAAGAAGCAAGTCTAGATGCAAGTAAGGTCTAGCTAAGGCCAGCTCACAGACCCCTTGCTGTCTGGCTTCTTAAGACCCTGAAGATGTGGGCTCTCGTCCGCTCAGCTTTGAGCACTGGGCTCGGCTTTTGCAAAACCAGACGCGATCGTATCGAAGTCTTGTTTTCCGCAGAGCAGAGGAAACCGCTCCCGTGATGCCTTGCTTGTCTGGCAGCACCCACAAGCGCTTCACTTGCCTCTTTGCGCCCGGTCCTCGCAGGCTGTGGTGGGATGTAGGCAGTACAGGCAGAATGAGTGATGGTATCGGGCAGCCAGCGAAGGAGCCACGGGCACAGTGCATCTCTCAGAGCTGTTTTCTAACCAGTCTTTGCACATCTTCTGTTGCTAAAGATCCTGGGCCCTGATTCTTCCGCCACTCTGGATTTACACCACTCCATGGGCTCCAATGGAGTAATTCACAGCTTTCTCTGGTGTAAGCCCAGGAAGAATGGGGGCCCCTGATTGTTTGATTTCCATCCCATAACCTGGAATGAGGAATGCTGCAGCATGACCCTTGCCAGAATAACCGGGGGCCCTGCAACTTTCTTTTCTTTGTGCTTTTTATGTTTTTTTTCTCATCATACTGCTGTGCGCTAATGRCTTGAACTCTGTTTTGTTACGGACGTTTCTTACTTTGTGTCCAGTGTACCGAGATCCACTGCGATGGCCATGAGCAATACTTGTGTGTGCAGTACGGACCTCTGCAGCCGCGGTCTGGGGTGGTGGGTCAGGGCAAAGCGGGGTCTGGAATGTGCCCGTGTGTGTCCATGCTGTTTCGCACTCAGGTGAACTCGTATCGCAGCAATGCACAGAGACCTTGAAAACCACTCTTTGAACAGGGACACGGGGTGCGATTCATTAAAACAGCCTCAGGAGGTGCTGCTTGGCACTCACCATGGAGCGCAAATGCGGCCAGATGCTTTCCCACCAACGCGCACGTCAGCAGGGTGAAAAGCCTGCTTCCTTGCCAGAGGAGAGGTGAAAACCAGTCACAGAGCAAGACAGGGTTTTCCTTAAAATCCAGCACCCATCACGAATGCCCTCCCGTGCAGTGCCAGCGTGGGGCTTCATGTTGCCCTCTCCTCCTGGCAAGGACAAGCTCCTGGATCAGTCCCTGGCTGCAGTCCGGCTCCTGGGAGGTGTTTGCAGCCAACAGTCAGGCACAGCCCAGTCACAGGAGGATGAAGGGCACCCCAACACATCCTGCCCGTGCAGCTGCAGTCCGGTGCCCTTTGGGTGCTACCGGGGGTCTGAGGCCAGGCATCTGCCCCCAGGGACCACCTCTCCTGCTCCGCTCCTGCCCAGACCGCACCCACAGCAGGGGAGGCAACCGGGAGAGCTCGGTGGTCCCTATTCACTGGACACACCAGTGGCTGCTCTTCTTTCATCAGTCCCTGTCCTCCAAGGAGTGGGGTTTTTTTTTAAGTGATTCAACTGATGGTCAGTCTAGAGAATACGTACCAAATGGCTAAGATATTCTGCCAAGGCTAAAATTTCCTGCCCCTTTTCTGGAGGAAAGTCCAATGATTTGGCATCCTGAACAGGTAGCAATCAGACTTGATGCTCTTGAAGGCTGTGATGGGATCTGGCAATGAAAGAGCAGATGCTCCACACTGCCCAGAGGTGAGACTCCCCAAAATGGCCAACAGTCTGCACTCAAACTCACGAGTCGTATTTGCGACCCCTCTCCATGCTCTCTGGCTTTTAATGAATCAGGCCTCCCGTGGCTGACTGGATGCTTAGTTAAAGGTTRAATGCTCATGAGTGTTTTTCAGGAGGTTGTTGTTTCTTAGCTGTGATGTGTGAAATGTAGTATCTCTTTATAGGATGCAATTTTGAGACACAAGGAACGCCTTACTCTCAATTAGGMAAGTATATTTATTGCAATTAACTGGCACCTACTCCATGTTGCACATCCTTTTTTCTTTTTTTTTTTTTTTTAAATCTTTAACTTTTCTTTGGCGAGTGAGCAGCATTTCTTGCACATACCCTGCTTGCAGGGCGCTCTCGGATATCATCGCAGTAGGCAAATTTGGAGGAGGAATGGTCATTGCCATATGATGTAAAGGCATTTTAAGTTTTCGCCCATATGGTTTTAAAGAGAAACCTGTAGTCAGTGCTCTGGAAGTGGCCCTGTAATTAAGAACTGATCCTCCTGCTCAAAGCAATACATATTCCAGTTCATTAAGGGCGCTTGAACATGGACCAAATGCCAACGGAGGTGATTAGCCCCTCTGCAGCTAATTGGAGCGAGCGCTCGTTGTAGCTGGGTGCCTGTCCCGTGCAGACTGCCTCCCCCCGGGGCYGCCGCGCTCAGCAGCCTGCAAGGTCAGGCCCGTTCATTCCCTCGGGAGAAGGAGCCCCGTGCCCAGCCCAGCGGGATTCCCTCCTCGGGCAGCTCGCACAACGTGCCGGCCAGCCTACACGCGCTGGCAGCCCGAGCCCATCCTCCCTCCGTCTCTCCCCACCTCTATGCAAAACGCTGAAAGGTCCGTGCGCTCGCTGGAGAAGCAGGCAAGCAGAAATTGTTTCTCGTTCCTTTCTTTACCCAACTTTACGTGCTGTTTTCTCTCCTGCATGCCTTTCCTTGGGAATGACCACAGTTGACATTAAAAAAATGGTGGCAGGTACGGAATCGCCTCCGTCAAGTTACGAAACTGGGGCACCCGCGTGCATGTGAGCTGTCTTGTGAAACGATCCAATAAATCAATGAATAAACCTCACCGGAGTGTTTTATTTTTCAAGCCGTATTTACTCCTGCAGGCGTGAGAATGTTTTGTGGATGTGTCAGTTCACGTTTCAGTGACCGCTGGAGAAAACCACCTGGGGAACCGGGCTGGTGGCTTGTGAAACCCCGTGCCTCTGTCTTGTCGAGGGCGTGACACTGTATCTGTCAGATTCGCAGTATCCGAGTCCTGTGCGTTTAAACCAGCAGCCGTACCGAGTCATGGAGGTTTTCGGGCATTTTCCAGCCTTCCCATGAGCTAGCTCTTGTCTTACGTGTGGCCGGTTGCTCTGCAGGGAGGTTTCTCGGTGTGACGTAGCATCTCTGTCGATGTAGACCTTTGTATGTGCTTTTGGTTCCCAGGACTGCCAGCCCTCAAATACACACACAGAGTTTATCTGCTAATCCTCAGTCCCCTTCGCACGCTGGGCCTGACCCTGCAAACTGTTGCTTGCATGAATAACCCTTAGTCGTAAGAGTAAATTACGTTAGCTAGAACCTGGAGACCTGGCCAGGATCGCACGTCTCCTTCTGCTAGGGCCAAGTTTTAGGAGATCGTGAGGATCCTGCGGGCTCACAGAGCTGAGACAGACAGGCAGTGGGAGGGGATGGAGACAGACAGGCACCGGGGAGCAGCAAGAGCAAAACTCGTCTGAATCCTGGCCATAAAACCTCAGCCACGCTGGCAGGCTGCAGCTGCACAAGCTCAAAGCATCCCTCCATGATGGAAGGTGCCCTCCGTGAGCCAGCAGCCCCCTCCGCTGTGCAGCTCCCTGCCTGCTTCTTGCTGCCACGTCGGTGGGCAGCAGTCCGAGCCCCCACCGTGCCTTCGCTCTGCGTGTCGGCCCTGCATGCAGCATGCGCTGTTTAGTGTCCGCTCCACGTGGCTCGGTCACTGATGGCCGTGCTCCCGCCAGACTAACCTGATGTTGTTTGTGTATTCCAGTTGCTTGGTTTTCTTTCGATCCTGCCTCTGCCCATGCTGACATCATCTTTTCTAATGACAACCTGACTGTCACCTGCAACAGCTATGATGACAGGGTTGTGCTGGGGAAAACGGGCTTTTCCAAAGGGCTCCATTACTGGGAGCTGTCAATCGATCGTTACGATAACCACCCTGACCCGGCCTTTGGTGTGGCACGCATTGATGTCCTGAAGGATGCCATGCTGGGCAAGGACGACAAGGCCTGGGCCATGTACGTGGACAATAACCGGAGCTGGTTCATGCACAACAATTCACACACCAACAGGTACGTGGTCTGGAACAGGGTCTTCCTCCCAGAGACCACAGCCCAATCTCAGCCCAAGTAAGAGCCCGTGGCTTTTCCAGTGGCACCTACAGGCGCCCACGGGAAGGGTGACATCGCTCCTAATCGCCTCTATTAGAGGATGCGCCCTTGCCCAAAGCAAAGGACAGTCCCTACCTCCCTGGTTCTGCCTTGCTCCAGTATTCCTTCCCTGCCTACTGCAACTCTTTCCGTGCTGACTCTTCCCCCGAGCATGCACGGCACCACTCCTGTGTAGCACCCCCTTCCCGTTAACACCCAAAACCTTGCAACTCATGCAATGAAAAAATAGTGTTTGCCTTTATCCCTGTGCCACAGCTATTGCTCGCTTTCCCTACGGGACAGTGGGGCTGGGGGCTTTGAAGCTTGTGGTAGCTTGGGGAGAGCCTGGTGTCACCTTCCTGCAGCCTCAAGGGCTGTTCCCTGATGGGTCAGCAGGTTTTGAAGTGGGCCCCGCAGCTTTGCACCCCAGATCCACTTGCTTTCCCCCATGGTTGTGTTGCTGTCGCCGCTTTGGTAGGTAGCTTTGCCCTCAGGGACATCATGGGAAGTGAAGAGCAGCTCTGCAGGAAGCTTGAGGAGGAGGTGCCCAGGGACTTGCAAGCGTGGCTGGGATGGGTGCAGGTCATGGCCCGGCTCCTGGGTGAGCTGTGAAGTTCAGCATCGTCAGCTATTGAGGTCCATGGCGTGAACCCTGAGCCGGGAGCACAAGGGACGTTAAGCCACAGAGATGCTCTGATCTTCTCGCCCCGGCAGAACCGAGGGTGGGATAACGAAAGGCGCCACAGTGGGAGTGCTGCTGGATTTGACCAGGAGGACCTTGACGTTCTCCATCAACGAGGACCAGCAAGGGCCTGTCGCCTTCGAGAACCTGGAGGGCCTCTTCTTCCCCGCGGTCAGCCTCAACAGGAACGTGCAGGTACGTGCTTTGACCATGCTCTCTGGAGCACCACAGCAGCATAGCCTGCGGCTGAGCTTGCTGGTAGACTCCCTCTAATGCTGCTGTCGCTGCAGTGTGTGTCGATGCTCAGCAGCATGGGGACTTTGTGGGGCGGGGAGGGCTCTTGTGCAACAGGGGCAGCTTGGAAAGAGCTAAACTTACACCCTGAACCACGTGGGAGTCTCTAAAATCAGGACAGGCCTTCCTGCAGCTGCAGCTGCTGCCCCCGGCTCCCTGCTCCAGGTTTCTCCATCAGGGCTGATGAAGCACCAAGGTTCTCCAGCCCTCCCTGGTTGATGGGGTTTGACAACTCCATTTCGTGATACTACCCCACGAGAGCCTCACCAGCTCTTACAGCTCTCCCAGGACCCAGATAGGAGCATTACCAGGGAGAAGGCACCTTTTAAAGCCTATTTTCCTCTGGGGAGTTTCAAACCCCTCTTCTCTCCCTCTCTCCCAAGCTCTCAGCTCTCCTGAACATCACCAAGCAGTGGCTCCCTGCGCCTATCCGGTATTTTCATCTTTCATTTTTCTTCTCACTAATCTCATCCTTCCTATCCCCCAAGAAGTCCCCCGTGTTCACTGAACCTGGCTTTGGCACATCCACTCTACCACCGCTTGCACCCCCAGCACTGCGCAAGTGCCCAGGCACATCCTAGGACGCGTTGCACGTAACGGATGACCTCAGGGTGTCGAGCGTTTTGGCATGGTCTTCTGCAGTGGATGTCAAAGGCATCACCTCTGTGCAAGGGCAGAGGCACCAAGTGGCCTCTGTAAATTAGGGATCCGTGGATTAGGATGTGCTCTGCTATGTTGTCCATTGGGATACAGGGATACCAGCCCAAACCCTGAGAGCATCCCTGCCGGAGTGTCCCACCCCAAGGGCCTTGCAGGCAGGGGAGTCTGCCCGGCTTGCAGAGGGGCTGGCAAATGTGCGACGTGCCGGGGCTGTGCCAGTGTTTAATTAGGAAACGTTAAAGAAGCCCGTCTTGTCTGCGCTGGTTTTAGAGGTTACTGTATTAATTTGGTGTGGTAAAAATGTCGTGATCTGTGATGGGTTTAATTCCTACCACAATATTCTACGCAGCCCTAAAAGATGAGCGCGTTTCTAGAGCCCCTCTGCTTTCTGACAGTTCTCTGGGCAAGGCAGAGCTTAAATCCCCTGAAGTCCCATGGGATGCTGATAAAAGGCTGCTAATAAACCCAAGCAATTCATTATCCGTCTTCAAGGTTGTATGAGTAATTAAAAATGACTCTAATTAGGAGGGAAATAATTGTATTTTAGACAAAGTTTTCTATAAATCTGTATCTGAAGGGGAAAATGCTGCTGTTCCAATAAAAGAAGGAATTGTGCTTTCCTCCCAAATTAAAGTATTTGTGGAGGGAACTGAACTACCTATGCGCAGCTCCTCGGCACGTGCGTGGGTATTTGCAGGACCTGGCCCCTTGCCCGGTCAGTCCGTACAAGCGGAGCCTGCCCGTATCCCTTCCTATGGACCAGGGTTTTCCTAGACGCGGTGAGCATCAGGTCTCTGGTATTTCTTTCACTTTCCCTTTGTCTCTGTGTTGCAGTCTCTGCTGCATCGCTCCCCATCCCCAGACGATGCCGGGCTGAGTGCCTAGCTCCCATTTTGCATTTGAGCATCCCCCCACGCCATAGCATGGCCCTGCCCCAGCACCCTGCTGCTGCTCAGCTTCCCTGCTGTGAAGGTCCTTCCTCCCACCGGCAATTGCCCATGTCCTTTCCACTGTACAGCCTGTGCTCGGCTCGGGGGCTTCTCGGAGGTCTCCTGTACTGAGTGGCTTTGCTGTCCTTCAGCCCCCTCCGTACCCTTTTGTCCATCCCACTTGCAGAAAGACCCAACTGCTGCCGTGTCCCACCTCTCCGGCAGCCGACTGTTGGATCCATCCGCAGCCAGCTGGGAATATTTGAGGCTTGGTATCGCTGGTACCAGCAGTCCCACTTCATAGGGGCCCCAGCAGCGCAAGTCATGAAACAGCGAGATGGAGCCACCGCCGTGGTCCTGGGGACAGCCCCTCCCAGTCCCCAGGTCCCCGCAGCAGCGGGGAGGATGCTCAGCGGGGCAGGAGGAGCGGTGGGCTCCCTGCGACGTGCTGGCTGCTGCGCCGTGGGCTGTCCTGCCAGGCATGGAGGGATGCAGCTGAGCCCTGTATCTCTCGTTGCAGGTGACGCTGCATACCGGCCTGCCGGTCCCCGAATTCTACGCTTCGCGCTCAGCCATGCCATGAGGATGCTCCCGGAGCCGGCTGCCTCTTCTCGGGATGAGAGGAGCCAGCCCGTTCCCTCCTGTGGGACGAGGCCGGCTGCCGGGTCCCTGCTCGGCCGCCGATCGGAGATGGGGAGGCAAAGCAGGAAGGAAGAACCTGGCTTTTGGCCGTCTCTGATCTCCGCCCTCCCGCGCTGTCCTGTGTGTGTGCGCTTTGCTGTTTAGCTCTTTTTGGCTGATGAAGTACCTAGGTAGCCTGAGATGTTCCTCTGTGTCCGCTTTTAGGTTTGGTTTTACTGGTTTGAGTTGGGGTTGGGGGGGGGGGCAGTTTCGTCTCGTTTGGCAGAGTGCTTTCCCCTCCCGTGGGGCTGACTGGAGGGACCGAGGAGGGACCCCCGCCACAGGAAAGCTTTCGCCCATGCCAGCCCCGTTACTTTGCAGGATATTTCTTTCCCCCGTGGCCTTTCTTGCAGAGCGCCCTCGGTCACGTGTAGAGGTGGGTCCTGGATTACCAGTCAGTCTCCGCGTCCTTACCAAAACACCCGGCCCTGTCCCTTGTCCCCTCGAGGCGTTTCTGTGGGGCGCAGCGGTGGGGCAGGGGGGGGCCGCCCTGTCCCCGGGTGCTCCGGGTGCCGGCAGGCCCTTGGTCCGGCGCCGAGCACCTGCGCGGTGCTCTCCCCCTGCTCCCCGCAGCCCGGCGCCAGCACACGCGCCACAGCCATACGCCGGAGAGCCCTCACCCGGCTCTTTGGAGATTAGCGTTTATTTTTTTATAGTTGCCGTATAAAGCCTAGCCTTAAATACTGATAGTGTCCTTCTGTTCACCGGAGAATTCATTCTGCAGTGAGGGTCTGACGGGGAGCCCAGGGATGGGGATGGGGATGGGGATGGGGATGGGGATGGGGATGGGGATGGGGATGGGGAGGAAGGAGAGCTGGCCACAGCCCTGCCATGCACTCAGGAATACGTGCCTGCTGCCCTGCCTGTGCCTGCTGCCGGCAGCAGTTCCCGTCAGCCTCCACTCCCTACCCTGACTTTCTGGTAATCCAGAGGCAGGAGAGGAGCAGGAGGTCGTGGGCACCGTGCCCGGTGCCAGCCCCCGTTCCCGTGCCGAGGGCGTCTGCATGCGCATGTCCCCACGCTTCACTTTTCGGTCCCTCGCCGTCTCCCCGGCGCAGCTGGCGGGGCTGGGGGAGGCAGCGGTGTCGCTGCCGGGCGGGTGCCAGCGTGCCCAGCCTGGCCAGAGAGCCGCAGCTCATCGATCCGGGGTCGGGGGGGAGCTACGGGAGTACTGGTCTAGCAGAAAGACAAGTGTAAATAGACCATTCCCTTCCAGCGTGCCCTCTCTCTAGGACGGTCCCATTCATTCCCTTGTTGCTCTAGTATTAAGTTTACCTAATTTATTGGATGGGTGCTATCTTGTTGACTTACACCGAGGAGTTTCTCTCAGCTGCAGGAGAGCCGTGTTGCAGGACAACGCCGAGCAGCTCTTTGGTGAATTCCTGACGAGCCCCCGTGGCCGGCTCACCCGGGGCTCCTCTCTCAGCCGTTATCCCCCGTTCTTTAGGATGTTCATGGTGCTTATTAGACTCCCAGTGATTGTAAGACGTCGTCCCCCTGTACCGCGATGATAGCTGTACTGAAGAGAAGTGTCATGTTTGCTGTTCTAATAAAGGACTTTTATGAGAGAAGGGCAGAGCTTCCCAGAGCATCTCTGTGCCGTCACAGCCCCTGGCTTCGGTTCCCGTCTCATCCCCCCCGGTGCAGGTCACCACAACGCACTGCACATCCCTGCACTGTCCCCATCGGGAGACAGCGGCAGAGAACGGACAGAACTCGGTTCATGGGAGGGAGGGGGACACGGGAGCCAGCTGAAACCCAGCGCTGCGGCAGCACCATGAGATGACCGAAGGGYGGGGGGAGCTCGTGCTGCCGTGACCCCTTCCCCGGCATGGCACCCCATGATGGTGCCACAGCCGGCGAGGCAGCAGCACCCGTGGGGCAGCGGGGACGGGAACTTTTATTTTCCACCCCACGACCAGGAGATGCCCCAGCAGGGAGACGGGTCATTGCAAACCCCGAGTTACGCCTGCGGGGGTCTCGGGGGGCTAACCCAGGCGCAGCCATGAACCCCAAATCCAGCAGCCCCACATCCCGCCCAGCCTTTTCCCAACCCTTTCCCTTCCCCAGCATGCTCCCGCCTCCCTTCTTCGTGTGCACGAGGAGCGGTGACAATTCCCCATTCCCAATGTGGGTGCTGAGCTGGGACAGCGGGAGAGGGGAGGGGGCAGCTCCCAGCCCTGCTGCCCCACAGCGACACAGGGCCCACCCGGGGCTCCCCGCTCCGCCCGCAGCCATCAGCAGGGGAGTTTGGGGGGCCGAGGGATGGTCCGAGTGCCGAGGAGCCGGGATGTAAGGAAGGAGGGATGGCATCCAGTGGGAGGGAGGAATTACCTAGGCTGGATACCGAGCAGCATCTCCCTGGGGGGACAAGCGGCTGCATCCAGCCCAGCGCAGCCACCCCACCACCAGCCCCTGCCTGCAGACCCGTCCAGGACGAGAGATGGTGGCAAGGACCAGGTGGGGAAGAGAGAGAAAATGATAGAAATCACGAGATGTCAAGAAGTGGAAGAGCCCAGCATCATTGTGATGCAGTGCTGGCAACGCTAAAATCCCTTGGGGGGGGCGGATCTTTCTTCCAGAAATAGGGGCAAATGCAAAGGGATGAGTGGTGTTGGGGCCATTTCTGAAGGAAAGGCAAGGACGGTTCTCCCAGGGGCCTGAGAAGGGCTCGCTGGTGGGCTGTTAGCGCCTGCTCTGTGTTTTCTCAGAGTGCTTCAAGAGAAGTTTTCAACGCGAGGCCTCTGAGCTCATCACGGGCTCAAGTCCAGGGCTTAAGAAAAACCACTAATGCATTGCATTAAGTGCATTTATGTCTCGGAACGATGCTCGTCCCTTCCGGAGAGGGAAGGTGCCCAGGACACCGGAGATAGGGGAAATTGCATCCTCCCTGCAGCATGTAAAACCCAGCCTGTAAGTCATGCACGGGGGGAGGGAACAACCCAGGGGCCAGAGGACACCCACCGCCCGGGGACGGGTCCCGCAGGCCAGGGCAGAGCCACTCGCCAGCTGCATCCCGGCTCCGACTTCCAAGAGAGCAGCGCCAGAGGTCTTCTCAGGCTGCCCAAACCCACCCAGGGCTCTGCCCCACGCTTGGCAGCTCTCCGAGCGCTTTGCATGGCACCATTTACACGGCTGCAATTTCCGCCTGCGTTGGAGGACAGGTCTTGGACGTGAAATACCTGCTCTAGGCACCGAGCCCCTGTCTGCTCTGCGTCTGGCATTTACCGACAAGGAAACCATGCCCAAGCTTCCGCCCAGACAATAATCCTTCAATTTGCCCTGTGAAAAATCMGGAAGATGGGTCACATTCCTTCTTTTCCACATTGCACATGTGCAGTTTGGGCTGCTTCAGGAATCAGCCCTTTCTCCAAAGGCTTTGGTCAGCCCCTGCAGCCCTTTGCTGGGACCCGGCTCAGCGGGGAGCCTCGTGCTGCCGGAGCCGGGTGACAGTCGGGGTGGCTGGGTTAACCCCAGGAGCACGCATGGCCYGGCCAGCCCGCAGGGCAGCGGTTGGGTTGTCTTGCTCTTTGGCCGCGTGTGGTTTAGCTTTGCAGAACTGGGCAGGGAAAACGCGCAAGGCTGCGCAGGCATGGCTGGAGGAAGAGGAAGAGGTGTTGCGTTGTACGCTCAGATCAGCTATTCTTGCCCTCGGGAGGAACCGGAGGCAGGCGGCAGGGCAGGGCAGGACTCCACAGGCAGGCAGGGCCGGCAGCCACAGAGCCAGGCCCGGAGAGGCGGCTGTGAAGGGGCCGGAGCGGATCAGAAGAGATCCCACGCCATTTCCAGAGGGATTGTGGAGTAAGCAGAGAAAAGTGAGGAGGCGAGGGGAGAGGAAACGAGGGGAGAGGAGGCAGGGGAGATGGCTGCAAGGGAGGGGGTGCAGGGGAATGGGGTGCAGAAGAG
>JAYKAV010001445.1:1778487-1797567 GCA_035582835.1 Phoebastria nigripes | reverse complement strand
TGCCCACCTCCTCTTTGCGCATCCCCGGGGCGGCGGTCCCCGGGACACCCCCTTTGCGCACCCCCGGGTGGCGGGGCGCCGCTCCCACCCCACGAGTGGGCGGCCCGTGGCGGCGGCCCGTCCCCGTTCCCTCCCCGGGGCGCCGGCAGCCCGGCCCAGCCGGCGAGCTCGGCCCCGGGGCGGTGCCAGCCCGGGGCGGAGGCGGAACCCGGTGCCGGTGCCCAGCCCCGCCGCGACGGTGTCCCCCCGTGTCCCCGCAGCCCCGCCGGGATGTCGCGGCCGCTGTCGGACCAGGAGCGGCGAAAGCAGATCAGCATCCGTGGGATCGTGGGAGCCGAGAGCGTGGCCGAGCTGAAGCGGGGCTTCAACCGGCACCTCCACTTCACCCTGGTCAAGGACCGCAACGTGGCCACCCCCCGTGACTACTACTTCGCCCTCGCCCACACCGTGCGGGACCACCTCGTGGGGCGCTGGATCCGCACCCAGCAGTATTACTACGAGAAGGACCCCAAGGTGGGAGCAAAGGGATGCTGGAGGGGGGAGGGGGGGGACCCCTCTTTGGTGGGTGGGGGGTGGTGGGACCCCCCCACACACGCCCCCGGCTTTCCCAAGGTGGGTCCTGCRTTATGGCCGGGGTGGGAGAGGGGGAATTTGTACAGCCCTGGGGTGCAAACCCTCCCTCTKTGAACGCGCTAGAAAAATATAGAGAATGGGGGGCCCGGTTTTTCTTGAGTTTCGGGGTATTTCCCCTAACTTTGCTGAGTGTAGGGACTGGACTTTAACAAGCGAGGCCGCTGTCCTTTGCTTTGCAAAACAAACAGAGCGCAGCTTGGCCGGGAGCTGGGTGCAGGGCMTGGGAACAGTGTTTGTTGTCCTGCAGCGCTGGCGTGGGTGCGGTCTACCAAAAGCAGCTACAAAGCCTTCTAGGGTGAATTAGTTGAAGGGCTTAAATGAACCCGAAGCCAGCCGCAAGCAGGTCTTGTTTAAAATAGGCGCAAGCCTAATCTGCGCCACAGTGATCCCGAGCGTGAAAGATCCGGTTTGTGCAGGAGTTTCTGCGGTGCTGCTCATCTGCGCTGGTTTGCGCTGGGTGCTGGGGGATTAAGCAGTAATCCCCTCCTGACACCTGGACGGCTCTGTCGGCTCCAGTTTCCTCCCTGGGAGGGTGGCCCCACGAACACCTCGCTGGGACCGTGCTCAACSCCCCCGTATTGTGTAGGGGTGAGAAAAAAAGATGAGCCTCTTCCAGGGCTTGAATCTGGGGGATCTCCTGTAAAGCCGAGCCGTGCTGGGTGCCATCTGCCCGGCATCGCTGCCTCCGGCTCTGCTGGGACCAAACCAGTAAGCCCAACTGATCCTGCCCAGTACATCCCATCGCTGTCCCCACCCGACCCCGCACAGGTCCTGGGGAAACCTGTCAAGTCAGCGACTTCCTCCAGCCTAAATCCTTCCTTAAAACCTGCCAGTGCTGACACTGGGGGACGGCTTACACAAGCCTCTGCATTACTGGCCGCATCCTGCACCCATCGTGTCGGCAAGAGGCGAGGTGAGAGCATGCCATGCTCCTGAGACCGAACCCCCCGGGGACAGCAGAGGAAGCCCGTGTCCCCGCGGCTGCCGCACGCGCCTGGCCCCGGCGGCTTGCTCGGTTTTCCGGT
Source organism: Phoebastria nigripes (assembly GCA_035582835.1). Lineage (NCBI taxonomy): Eukaryota > Metazoa > Chordata > Aves > Procellariiformes > Diomedeidae > Phoebastria > Phoebastria nigripes. The sequence goes on along the minus strand of JAYKAV010001445.1, from coordinate 1,795,909 downwards.
TGCTTTGCAGCTCGGGGTGACGTTAGGAAACGTCTCCTCTTTAAAGTTTAACTTTGTACCACTGCGGCCGCCAGCATGCTGGGGATGACCATCCTGGAGCTGTCCCTGCTCTCGGACAGGGTGCCGGGGCTTGTCCAAACAAAACCGCCTTGGGAAATAGCAGTGGCAGGAGAGCAGGGCTGGGGCTGCAGGCACGGCTGCCTCCGAGGAGCTCCAGCCCTCAAATTCCTGGTGCAAACCACCCTGCTCTGTTGAGAGTCAGAGTTCTTCCTCTTGCTTCAAGATAACACCCGATAACGGTTTCTGGGGTCCAGAGGAGCCTCCTCTGGCCCCGGGGAAGGTGACCAAGGGGTGGTTTTTTCTTTCAGAGGATTTACTACCTCTCCCTGGAGTTTTACATGGGGCGGACGCTGCAGAACACCATGATTAACCTGGGGCTGCAGAATGCCTGCGATGAAGCCATCTACCAGGTGAGCATCCCAGGGGGTCAGTGAGGACCCGGACCGGGAGGGCTCCATGCTCTCCAGCTCCTGGGGATGTTCCTGTTTTACCACATCAGCTGCAAACTGCTTCCTGAGCCGCAGGCGATGCCTTAGCAGATAAACACTGCTCCAGGACTTCTTGAAAGGCCTGGGGCCACAGCCGGCACTTGCAGCCTGATCGGGGCTGCCCAGCCCGGCGGCTGCGCGCTGAGGGATGCGGCACGGTGCTGCTGAGCACCGGCAGGATGGAGGCGCAAGCCCATAAACTGCAAGGAAACTCATGGTTCTATGCATGAGGCCATTAATAGCCATAATCAATGGCAGAGGGGAATAAAACCTTGGCCTAACTCAACCCCAGCCTGGTGCTGGAACCACGTGGCACTCGGGTTGTCAAAGGTTTTTGGGTGGCTCCTTTCCCCCCCACCCTGCGCTTGCACCCCTCGTGACCAACACCGTCGTACACGGCTGGGGCGGTTGCGCAACAGCAGGAGCAGCTTTCGCGCGAACACGTTCAAAGGAGAGGAACGTATTTTTAGAAGGTTTTTTTATCTGTTGACCTTGCAGTGAGGATGGCAGCTCGGCTGGGGGTGAGGGTGGAGGGGAAGAGCCTGGGATGCTATGTGGTGGTAGCCTGGGGAAGCAGAAGGTGTGAGGTTATTTGGAAATTATCCTCTTTGCAGYGATGGCAGGTAAAGCTCTGAGGGAAATCCTCCTTACTGCGTATGCTGAGCCCCCCGGACACAAAAGCCAAACATTTCTAAAATAAAATAATTTGGCATAATAGAAATCACTTAAGATATTTCTGTAGGTATTCAGGGCTGCCGATGAAATTCAGAGATGTGCAGCCTAGTGCCGTGAAACACTGGCGAGGCTGCGACCGGTGCTGGGGCTCCCGGACCTGTCTGTGACCGGCCGGTTTGGGAGAAGGTGCWGCCCACTTACACACGAGCGGTGCAGGGTCCGGCCCTCCTGCACGGGTGGCTGTGGGACCGGGGTTGTCCCTGCTTACTGTGACCATGGGACATCGGGGGGACATCGGACCAAGAGGTTTCCGTGGGAAAAGGTGGCTCAGCCCTGGCAAGGCACCGTCTTTATTTCCCACTGAGCTGCCCGAGGAGCTTTGCGTAGGCAAAACCTCTTCCTCCCACAGCATCCCAGGCTGGAAACTTTAAATTTCCTTGTAAAAGTGGTGTAGCTGCTTCTCTGGGTGTCTCTGTTAAAAGGCGATGCCTGGAGCCAGGGGGACGGGCACCCGGGTGCCTGCCCAGGGGTTGGGGGTGCTCGGGGAGCAGGAGCATGGTGCCTTCCCCCGTGGGGCTGCAGCCGTGGGGCTGGGGCATGGAGAAAGGGAACGGACCCGGGAATGAGCCCTGAGAGGCCTGCCCGAAATGTCTGGGACCACGAAAGCAGCACCCTCATTATGGCTGGGTGCCCCCCACCCTCAGGATCTCGTCCACGGTGAGGTCAAGGACTTGTGTGTCCCTCTGTCCCTTGTAAAGGCTGGTGGAGTGACTTAAACACCAGAGCTGGTCCCTGCCACAAAGTGGAGTGGCAGTGGGGAAGAGGGACTGCTTTGGATGCAAATCCCCAGCTGCAGGGATGGGTCTCGCAGGCTCGGGTGCCTTTCCACCCCTCCTGGAACCCACCTGCAAGGGGGGACAGCAGCGGTGGGTGCAGGGCAGCACCCAGGGGTGCGTGCCAGCAGTGCCTCCCCTCCGCAGGGCTGGGCACTCCGAGAGCCTCCAGCCCATCATCTTCTACTTCTCATCTGTAGCTCGGGCTGGACATGGAAGAGCTGGAGGAAATCGAGGAGGATGCCGGTCTCGGCAATGGCGGTCTCGGCAGGCTTGCTGGTGAGTGAGCCCCCCAAAACGGTCTCGTTGCCTGGGTGGTGGGGCACAGCCCCGGAGCCTTTGCATCTGCTGGGGGGGGGGGTACCTAAACCTGGGGGGATTTATGGCTCCAGCCTTTCCATGCACGGGGCGAGAGGTGCTGGGTGGCCGGGGAGTGGCCCTGGCTCGTGTCTCTGCGGGGTGGCTGCTTGTGGCCATCGGCTTCTCTACGAGAAGGACCCGCTGGTTCCCCCGGGGAAGTGCAGCTCACTGCTCTCCTCTGTCCCTGGCAGCCTGCTTCCTCGACTCGATGGCGACGCTGGGGCTGGCAGCCTACGGCTACGGCATCCGCTACGAGTACGGCATCTTCAACCAGAAGATCCGGGACGGGTGGCAGGTACAGACAGAGGCGTGCAGCCCTCGTCTTCCCTCGGCACAGCCGAAGCCCCGAGTCTGGCCTCCCCCTTAAATCAGGCCAAGATCAGGGTGTACGGACACTCTCCCTTAGCTTGGAGACTGCTGGAGCCAGAGTTGGTGCTGTGATATTTAAAACTTGTCAGATGTTTTCTTGAACGAGTTGAACTTCTTAAACCGGTGCAAGCACATAGCATCCCTCCCTGCCGGGGGGAAGCTCATCCTTCATCCCGGCTGGCTCTGGTGCATGGGGCTGGGCATCAGCCCAGTGTCGCGGTTCCCAGTCGAGCCTGTTAGTGGTGCGGTGCAGCGGCACAGAGAGGAGCGGATCCTCCTCACAGCACGCCCTGCTAATTAGCAGAAAGCTGCGAGTCATCAGCGTGCCATCCTTTCCTCCCGAGCCGGGTTTGTGCGGATGCCTGCCCATATAGAGGGGACATGAGCTGTATCTCCACCAGGAGCAGGGTCCCTGTCTGGGGCTGCTGTGGGAGCAGAGAGGTCAGTGCTTCCACCTCTCCGGCATCTCTGCACGGAGCCACAGCCGCCCCGTGCCCTGTGCTTCCCAGCAGCTCCTTGCAGGGGCTAGCGGGATGCTCTCCTTGGGAGTTTTCTGGCTGCTGCAGGCTGCCCTCAACCACGTCCGCAGCGTGCCCCGCTCGGGGCCAGCACCACCATGAGAGATGCTCCATGGCTGCATGGAGCAGGCAAGGGTGGAGAAGTCGTGTCCCTGCTCCTGGTGGGATGGGGATGGTGTGGGGAAGGCCGGGGGGGAAGCCAGATCCAGCCCCCCCAGCCTGGCTGTGCTGCTCGACACCTGGGTTAAAGCATCAGGGGGTGGAAGAGGCTGTTTTGGAAATGCAATGGAAAATGTGGTGTGTATCTGCAAAACCCCTGCTGGGAGACAACCCCGAATACCCAGAGGGACCCTGTGAGCATCTCCAAAAGACTGTATCTGCAGTTGGCAAGTGGAGGCCTTTCCTCCTCGGCACGGTGAACTAGCGATTCCCTGGCTGCTGCGTCCTAACGGGGCTTATCTCCTCTGACCCTCACGCATTGCCCCTGCTGCCCAGAGCTCTGACCCAGCCGTGCCAAAGGCAATGTCTAACCCAGGCTCTCCCCTGTAACAGCCCTGCCGGGCTAGGGAACGAGCCCGCTTCGTTAGCCAGCCTGCAGGCTGAGATCGAAACTCCAATTAAGAGAGCTAATGGCATCTCGGTCGCAGCACGGCGGTGTTAGTAGTGTGCTAAGAGAAATGTTGCTTTCGTCCCCACCTCCTCATCCCCATCCATCGTCCCTCTGGCAGGGAGACCCTGGGGTTCAAGGTGGTTGGGGTAGAGCCCTGCCTCCGGCCTCACCCTGCGGCACCGAAATCTGGGTTTAGGGCGGACCGACTCCAAAGCATCATCCCCTTTGCCATGAGCAGTCAGAGCCTTTCCCGGCCATCCTCCATGTGGCACAACCCAGGGGAGGTCCCCAGGGCTGGGTGGCCCCGTCACCGCTCTCGCTCCCTCCGGCAGGTGGAAGAAGCCGATGACTGGCTCCGGCACGGCAACCCCTGGGAGAAAGCCCGTCCCGAGTACATGCTGCCCGTGCACTTCTACGGCCGGGTGGAGCACGCCGCCACCGGCACCAAGTGGGTCGACACCCAGGTAGGGGCTGGGGTGCAGCCTCCTGGGGCCGGCGTGCGGGGAACCCCCCTTGCATGGCTTTTCCCATCATCTGCGGGGCTCTCACTGGCCGGCTGCATCCCGGGCACGGGTCCTGCCAGCAACCCTGCCGGGGAGGGTTGCACTGGCGAGGCTGCTTTGCTGGGGTGGAAAAGGCAGTGGTGAAGCAAACTGGGGAGGAGATGGACATAAGGATGGGGACAGGTTTTGCTGCTCCGTATCTGCAGCCAGCCTCTGAAATACCCAAAAGCACCGCCAGCAGGTCTGTGTGCAATGCACAGCCCGGCACGACAGCTTAAATTAAGCTTCTCCTGACCCTTGCAAGCCTCTCTCCATCCCCTGAGCGTCTCTGGCAAACACCAGCCGCCGAGCAGAGCCGGGGGAGCTGGGGTGTCCCTGGGGTGGGGGCTGGGGGCATCAAGCATGTCCCCACGCTTGCAACCCCATGAAGGTGGATGCAAGCCTGAGCTCACTGCTGCGGGAGGGTCTGTGGGATGGGAGGGCTCCGGCGGGGCAGGGGGGACGTGGGGGGACACCAGCCGGGGACACAGCCCGGCTCCGGCTGCCCTGCCCATGTCCTAGGTGGTGCTGGCGCTGCCCTACGATACCCCCGTGCCCGGGTACATGAACAACACCGTCAACACCATGCGCCTGTGGTCGGCTCGGGCACCCAATGACTTCAACCTGCGGGACTGTAAGTGGGTGCTGGCGGGGTGCCATGTGGGATGGGGTGGAGGGGGGTCCTGCACCCACCTTATCCCTCTGCTCCTCCCCAGTCAACGTCGGAGACTACATCCAGGCCGTGCTGGACAGAAACCTGGCGGAGAACATATCCCGCGTCCTCTACCCCAACGACAACGTAAGTCGGGATGGAGGGGTGTCCCTGTTTTAGGGATGGCTAAAGATTACGGAGCAGCCCCTCTCGTCAGGATGTTGCAGAGATGTTTTAGTTGCGTTTCAAGCCACCTGTAGTGCTTAGGTGGCAATTGCTGCCTCTCACCAGCGCTGCCCGGGGCTGCAGCAGAGTTCCCGGGGAAATCTGTGCTCAGGGCGGTAAAGGGGAGGGAGCGGGGATGAGCACGTCCTGCTGCAGAAATGTTCCTTGAGTCTCAAAATATAACATGGGGGCAAACTGATGAACACTGCTGGCATTTTCCTGCCCGTCCCTTGCAGCCCAGGACTGGAGATTATGCCTCAAATTGCCCTTTGCATCCCGACCTCTTGCTGCGGGTGTTCTTGCCGTGCTGCACGCTGGCTGGCACGCCGGCACGATGGGACGTACAGCCCTTCCCCGGGCACAAAACAAGCTGTGGAGTGGGGGAAGAAGGCGAAGAGCGGCTCGCTTTGCTCTGCAGCCTGTTTGGCCCTGATGGGTTTTTTTTTTTCCTATATAATCCCACCCCAGCCTTCCCAGCTGGCGAGGAGAGCTGGGGGCACCACGGCTCCGGTGGTGAGGTTGCCTCCTGCAGATCCTCTCTCGCAGACCAGCGGGTTGATGTTTTGTGCTGTGTGAGCGGTGGTTTTAATTCTTGTCTTAGAAATAGCTCCTAGGTGTTACAGCCCCTGTGGCTTCCCTTCCCATTGCCCCAATACCTTTCCTTGCAGCCAGAATTTTCAAACCAGAGCGAACAGGTTTTGATGATGCTCGGGGGGGGGACACTTAAACCTCTGTTTGTACCAGCACATCTCAAACCCCCCTGCTGAAATCTGGAAAGCGAGAAGACGTTGGGGTTAGAGCTGCTGCTGACACCAGCGCTGGGGGAGGCACTGGGGGCTCGCACCATGCCGTGCGGTGGATGTGTGCCGGCATGGGTCCCCGCGCGGCAGGGAGCCCCAGGAAGGCGCAGCTCCTCCGGCGCAGGTGTGCCTGGGCAGCGCGGTGCAGTCCTGCAGCACCCCGCTCCTCTGCTCGCAGTTCTTCGAAGGGAAGGAGCTGCGGCTGAAGCAGGAGTACTTCGTCGTGGCTGCCACCCTCCAGGACATCATACGCCGCTTCAAAGCATCCAAATTCGGGAGCACGGACAGTGTTCGAACCGTGTTCGATTCCTTCCCCGACCAGGTACGAGCCAGGGTTGCTCTGATGTGTGCCTTGGAGCTCGTTTCGACGCCTCCCAGATGCACACCCAGGGCTGGAGAGGTTTTGTGGACCCTCCATGGGTGCCTGTGCCCAGCTGACTTGGGCAGTGGGATGCCCGCGTGTTCCCCACGTGTCCCCGTGTGCCACCCCTGCTCTCCCCGCAGGTCGCCATCCAGCTGAACGACACGCACCCCGCCATGGCCATCCCTGAGCTGATGAGGATTTTCGTGGACATCGAGAAGCTGCCGTGGAACAAGGTAGGGAGACCTGACCTGGCCCCCAGGTCCCCTCCGCTTGCACCCACCCTCCCACCCGCACACGGAGGAGGAGCTGGGGAACCAGTTTTGTAGCTGCTGGTGGCCTGGGGAGTGATGTGGAGCAGTCAGGTTGGGTTTAACCAGTATGGACTTGGAGGAGCTGGCTCGGCCACTGTGGGAGGACCATGCATGGGTGCTGGCACCCACCTGGGGCTGCCTCCACCCTCGCCACTCAGCGCCGGCTCTCCCCCCCGGCAGGCCTGGGATATCACCAAGCGAACCTTCGCCTACACCAACCACACGGTGCTCCCCGAAGCCCTGGAGCGCTGGCCAGTGGACCTGGTGGAGAAGCTGCTCCCCAGACACCTGCAGATCATCTACGAGATCAACCAGAGGCACCTGGATGTAAGTGCCTTGGGGTGGCAGAGGAGCCCTCTCCAGAGAGGGGGACGGGGATGGCACGCATTGTGCTGTTGGCATCATGCACAAACCAATCATGTTGGGTGTGTGGCCGGGTGGTTCTGACTGCTATTTTGGGAGGTTGGTGTATAGGAAAGCCCTTCCCACCAGTCTGTTGCCATCCCACAGTTAGTGGCTATTTTAAAGACTTCACCCATTGCTCCAGGGACTTACCTGTTGGCATTTCTTTGCTCCCTAAATGCTAAATTCATCCTGGATGAGGTTGGGGGTACAAAGGAGATGGTGGTTTGGCCTCCTGGTCTGGCAGCACAGGGCTTTTGCCGAAACAGCCCCGCTGGCCAAACGCGTGCCCACAAGCCCCTCTCCGTGCGGGCTTGGGGGGTCCTTCTGTCCAGAGACGTCCGTGCTGGAGAAGGGCACCCTTTGGAGGGGGTTTGCACTGTCACTCTGGAGTAAAAGCCACCGCTCTGGCTGGTGTCAAATGCATTGGAGACATTGCTGTGGCCCCCTCCTCGGGAGCCATCAGGTGGGGCATCCCTAAACACCAGCACCGCTCACCACCTCTCCACCGGCAGCACATCGCATCCCTCTTCCCTAACGACGTGGACCGGCTGCGGAGGATGTCCCTGATAGAGGAGGGAGGCACCAAGAGGATCAACATGGCCCATCTCTGCATCGTCGGCTCCCACGCTGTCAACGGCGTGGCGAAGATCCACTCTGAAATAGTCAAGACTCAGGTGTAAGCACGGGGAGGGAGGTGATGGTGGATCACCCTCGGCTTGGAAATGGTGGTGGTGCCAGGCGGGTGAGCCTGAAGCTGTCCCCTCCTCGTCCTCGCAGCTTCGAGGACTTTGCAGCGCTGGAGCCGGAGAAGTTTCAGAACAAGACCAACGGCATCACCCCACGGCGCTGGCTCCTGCTCTGCAACCCGGGGCTGGCGGAGCTCATCGCGGAGGTAACGGCACGGGGGGAGTGCGCTGGCCCCTGTCACTTCCCCACTCCAGGGACGCTGCCCCCAGGGTCACCGCTCCAACCTCAGCCATTTACATCTTTTAAATGGTCAAGCTCTGTATGCATTTCACCCAAGTCCCCTGCTCCTGCTTTCCAAGCGCTGCTGGCTTTGCCGGGCGGGAGCAGCGTGCCCGAGGAAGGCAGCCGCCCCCATCCCGCAGTCAGCACGTGCCTGTGCTCCCGTTGCAGAAAATAGGGGAGGACTACGTGCGGGACCTGAGCCAGCTGACAAAGCTGCACGAGTTTGTGGACGACGACTTCTTCATCCGGGAGGTTGCCAAAGTGAAGCAGGTGAGGGGTGCGGGCAGGGGGGACGCAGGCCGGGGGGAGCACAGGCTGGGGGCTGACGTGCTCCCTGCCCTCACCCAGGAGAACAAGGTGAAGTTTGCGCTGTACCTGGAGAAGGAGTACAAAGTGAAGATCAACCCTTCCTCCATGTTCGACGTGCACGTGAAGAGGATCCACGAGTACAAGCGGCAGCTGATGAACTGCCTGCACATCATCACCATGTACAACCGTAAGCCACTGCATGGCCAGGGGGACAGACTGCCCTGGGGGTGCACGAGCACCCCTATCCCCAGGGGCTGCAGCTAAAACAGAGGGTAACACCACGCTGCCGTCTTCTCCAGGCATCAGGAGGGATCCTGTGAAGCTGTTTGTGCCGAGGACGGTGATCATCGGGGGCAAGGTAAGTTGCGTCAGGAGTTTTAGGCATTTTGGAGGAAGTCCTTGAAAATGCCCTCGGGGATTTGGGTGCAGATGTTCTCATGGGGTTGTGTCCCCGAAGCCGCCTGGGAAGCCCTGAGGCAGCACTTGTTGGCTTCAACCCAAGCAAGGTTCTGCTGCCTATGGTCATGCAAGCCCCCAAAAACTTGGTGGCACAACACATGAGTTGGATGAGGGATGGGAGCAGGGCCGAGTGGGTGCTTCCCTGGGCACGTGGGAGCTGGGTGCTCCTTGCCTGCCCTTGGCACCAGCCCTCCGGGTTCACCCATGGCTTTTCTCCTAGGCTGCCCCAGGATATCACATGGCTAAAATGATCATCAAGCTCATTAATGCTGTGGCTCAGGTGGTGAACAACGACCCCGTTGTGGGGAGCAAGCTGAAGGTCATCTTCCTGGAGAACTATAGGGTCTCGCTGGCAGAGAAAGGTAGCCCACGTGGGGCACACCATGGGGATGGGATGTCCGCTCCATGGCTGTCCACCAGCCCATGGCTCCATCACTGCGAGACAGCAGATCTAACGTCCTTCGGCATGATACAAACCCAGAGCTGGTCACCATGAGCCCCTTGTGTCCCTGTGTTTTGTTGGCAGTGATCCCTGCTACCGACTTGTCGGAGCAGATCTCCACGGCAGGCACCGAGGCATCGGGTACGGGGAACATGAAGTTCATGCTGAATGGGGCTCTGACCATCGGCACCATGGATGGAGCCAACGTGGAAATGGCCGAGGAGGCTGGAGAAGAAAACCTGTTCATCTTTGGCATGAGGGTGGAGGACGTCACGGAGCTGGACAGGGAAGGGTGAGGGCTGGGGGCACCACGGGGGTGCTACCACAGGCAGCCGGAGCAGCACCATCTCACATCAACCCTTCCCTGCCAGGTACAATGCCCAGGAGTACTATGACCGGCTCCCCGAGTTGAAGCAAGCCATTGACCAGATCAAGAGCGGCTTCTTCTCCCCGAAGGAGCCTGACCTCTTCAAAGATGTGGTCAACATGCTCTTCCACCACGACCGGTGAGGCCTGGGATGCCATCCATCCCCTGGGTTGGGTCCCTCCACCAAACTCCTGGTGCCCATGCAGAGCAGCCTCCTGCACCAACCATCCACCCTCTGGCTGATAAGGTCCCATTTTCTGGCCCTGATGTTGTGCACGTGGATGAGCGATTGATGCTCTGAGGGTACAGAAGGCTCTCCATGTACGGCACTTCACGCTTGCTGCATTAAGGCCAAGACGCATTTGGGTGCACAGCCCTTGCCAGATGATAGATGCTTTTAGGTATCTCAAGGGCTTTCCTGGCCGGAGCACTAAGCAGCCAAGAGCCGTGGGCGTTTGCACCGGGGGAAATGTCTTCCTGGTGAGCTGATGCAGGGTGTCCCCTCCCGGGCCACCCATCCAGCCCATGCCACAGCGCCCGCGGGCTTGCAGGGCTCTGTACGAACAGGGCTGGGGGAGGCCAAATTCCTCTGAAGCATTCATGTTTGAGGAAGCCCCAGATCTGGCAGCCCAAGCCCCATGCGCTGCAGCCACCGGCCACCACCGCGCTCCCACCTGCGCATTTCTGCTGCTGCTAACTCCCCCTTTCTTCGCTGCTACAGGTTTAAAGTTTTTGCAGACTACGAGGCTTATGTCAAATGCCAAGAGAAGGTCAGCGAGCTGTACCTGGTGAGTGCCAGCCCGGGGGCGAGGTGGGGGAGCTGGGATGGGGGCACAACATCCTATCCCAGAGAAGGGGTCTGGTGGGGCTATGCATGTAGATGGGTTCCTGGCGAGGAGGCTCCTGGCTGTGCTGCTGCAGGGGGGCCCTGGTTGAAAGCTGGTCTTGGGGCCAATGTGGCACCCATGGGTGCAAGCCTCCGGCCGCACCGTCCCACCGCTCTCCTTGCAGAACTCCAAGGCGTGGACCAAGATGGTCATCAAGAACATCGCGGCGGCTGGCAAGTTCTCCAGCGACCGCACCATCAAGGAGTACGCCCGGGACATCTGGCACGTGGAGCCCTCCGACCTGAAGATCCCGCCTCCCAACGAGCCCCGGGACGCGGGCGAGGACAAGACCCCCAACGGCACAGCGGCGTAGGGGCACGGAGCTGCCGGGGGACGTGAGCTGCCGTCTCTGCTGTCTAGTCTCTATGTTGCGGCTGCTGGCTTTCCTACGGACGGGGAAGGGGGGGGATTTTTATAACATAAGTGTCACATGGAAAGCGAAACCACATCGCCCTGTTGCTTGCGTAGGTGCTAAAAATAAAAGTGCCGTTGGAGGCCAAGGGGCTGTTTGCTGAAGCCTAAAATTGGGGACCGGGCTCCCTTGCACCAACGTTAACGCAGAAAGAGGGTGCAGGGGGTGAGCTGCTGGGGCTCAGTGCAGGACAGGGTGGGAAGCACAGCTGGCCACAGCTGTCTGAGCCCTTGCAGGCGATGCTAAAGCAGGACTTGGGGTGCAGCTCTTGCCAGTCCTGAGGCATCAGTGCCAGGGGGGATAAGGGGTGTTTGCAATCCGGCCCATGTACCCCCACCACTGCCCCATATGATGCTCCTGGCCACCGCTTGCATGGTCCTGTCCCAGGAGCAGCACCCAGATCGCAGCAGCATCTCCATCCCCCGAGTAACCTGCAGCATCCTCGAGGCAGCGGGCAAATTAGAAAGTTTCTCAGTAGTTTTTATTACGTACAGCAGTAAGTTCAATGCAACGAGGGATTCCTGGTGTGGGTTTGAGGGAGCGCTGGTGGTCGCTGCGTGCAGCAGCTGGCATCACTTAATATTCAAGAAGTCTCTGCAACGAGATGCAATAAATTTTACACTGTATCACTGACCGTCCTGTGCTGCTTGAGATCCTGATTTCTGATCCCTGGATGCGGGTCTGAGCTGGTCTTAGAGCAAAACTGCATCCCTGCACCCAGGGCAAAGGGGAGCTGGGGGCTGTCCCCAGGGCCACCTCCCCATGACACCCAGGCCGAGGACAGGCTCAGGGCAGCGAGGATTGACTGGAGCTCAAAAATTGACACCAGCAAGCACCGTAGGGAGGGAAAGGAGCAGGGGGAAGGCACCTGCGTGGTTGCAGCAGGGGAGGATGCACCCATAGAAGAAGAGGCCAAGGCTCATTCTGTGCCCCCCCCATTTCTGCAGAGCAGCACTTACTTCACCAGGGCAGGCAGCTCCGGGTTGAATGAGATGTAGTCGTGGCCCAGGCCCAGCTTTTCAGGAAAGGTAATCAACTTCACCTTGGTTTTGTCCTTGTAGGCGCTGCGTGCGGTTTCAAAGAGCTGCCACGGGGGTGGGAGCGCAGTTAGCAGCATGCACAGGGCACCCCAAACCCCTTCCCAGCACCGTGGGGCCAATGATCCCCTCTCCCTCCACTTCAGCCCCCAAAAAACAGGGTAAACCAGCGCCCACCCCTGTTAAAGCCCGCGCGGAGGCGATGGYGGTCCCCACCTTGCGGCCCAGGTGCAGAGGCACCACAGCATCATCTTCCGCGTGCAGGATGAGGAGCGGGCAGGCCAGCACCTTCACGCTGTGGGCAGCAAGCGCAGCACCGAGGAGTCACCCCGGAGCCGACAGACCTGCGGGAGCCTCCCCAGGTGCTGCTAAAACCCCCGCAGCAACCCTGACCCCCCCAGGCGCTGCCCTTCAGAGCCATCCCAGCCCTAAGGGCTGGCTAAGGGCAGCTGAACTGCCCCAGGGTGATGCCCACGCTGCTCGCCCCAGCACAGCAGCACCAAGCACCCTAATAACCTTAAACCCCCGACACAGGGGGGTTTTGAAGCTCAAGCTTCAAAAACACCCGTGAACCAGGTGGCTTTTAGCAAAGGCACCCACAAACACAGAGGGGGAAGGACCCTGCCACCACAGCGTGTGTATGCTGCAATGCAGGCGGGACTCGAGCACGTAGTGCTCAAAAAAAGGACGTTGGCTTGTGGACTTTGCTCGATAGTGATACTGATATCTGAAATCATGGAAATAAAAAGCCACTTTTAAAGCATGAGTAAGCTGGGCAAACACAAATAAGAGTGCAGGGATGGCATGGTGTGACATGTCCAGCCCACCCCTCCTCGGCCAGCCCCGCGGGGATGGCTGCGCCCCAGCCCTCCGGTCACTCACTTCTCGTTGCTGCGGAAGAACATGTCGCCCAGAGCTAGCGAGTCCAGGATGAGGTACTCAAAACCCGGGAACTGGCGGTAGATCTGCCAGGGAGAGAGTTGGGGGGGGTGCGAAGTCGTGGCTTTCATTGCTGCACCCTTCCCCTGCCAGGGCGGAGAGCCGCGGGCAGCCAGGGCTGCCACAGCTGGGGGATCCCCCGGGCAGAGCCCTCCCACCCATCGCCGCTGGGGGACCCCACGGGCAGAGCCCCTGGGCTCACCTTGGTGATGGGGATGTGAGCGGCCGCCTCACGGATGTCGGTGTAGGGTGACTCCAGGACGACAGCATCAACCTGGACCCCTGAGGGCAGAGAGGGGCGAGWGCAGGCATGGCTGCGGGGGGGGTCATCCCCTCCGGGCTGCTGCCACGCTCCCGTCCCAGGCAGCAGCCATGAGGCCAAGATGTCCCCATCCYGGTAAGGAGGATGGGGACAGCCACTTGTCCCCGCCGTGGGGGCTGAGCCTGATGCTCAAGCAGAGAGCAACAGGGCTCCCCAGCTCCTCTGCGGCCCCCAAAATCTGTCCAGGGGTGTGCAGAGCCCAGGGGGACGCTGYGGGGGGCCAACCCAGCCACGCTGGCCCTTACCTCGCTCCTCCTGCAGTTTCCTTGCCACGTTCGTGGCAATCCTGCAAGAGAGGTGGAGGTGGYGGGGGGCAGCCATGACACCCCGGTGGGATGCACAGCACCCTCAGACTCCCCCCTTGCACACGAGGTTTTGTGTTGCAGGTGCCTCCACCAAGGAGCTGCTCCAACCCCTTAGTCCATCCCCGGGTGGCATCGATCTGGCAGCAGCATCACAGCCCGGGGACCGGCTGTGGGCTCCTGCATCAGCCAGCACCCGCGGGGCATCCCCCCCTGTCACCCAGCCCCGCACCTACCCCGACCCCAGGGAGTGTCCCCAGAAGAGGATGCTGCTGTTCCCACTCCGCGCTTTGGCCCAGTCGTAGAGTGCCAGGACGTCCGTGGTGAAGCCGCTCTCCGTGGGGTGCCCGCTGGAGTCCCCGTAGCCTGCGGGGGACACRGCTGGGCGTCACAACCTGGGGTGGGACACCGGCCCCAGGGGGGCCACTCAGTGAGAGGCAGGGGGGTGATTTTACCTCTGTAGTCGAGAGCCAGGATGTGGAAGTCAGCAGCCCCCATCGTCTGTCAGAGGAGCGGTGCCGTGTTATGTCCTGGGGCGGGGGGGGATGCATCCCAGGACCCCCCAGCATGGCCGGGTTCACTCTGCCCAGGGTCCCTCTTGGGTCCTGGAGCCAGTGTGAGCCTTACCCCCGGCAGGTCCCGGTCCCCCCRCAGGAGACCACTTACCTTCAGGAACTGGATGCGGTGGCTCGCAGCCCTGATGGGGAAAGGGAGGTTAGAGCTTGGGGAGGGTCCCCTGAGGGTCCCTTGAGGGTCCCTCCCCTCCAGCGCCASTTCAGGCGAGGGACTGGGGTGACCTTTTCCTGGGAGGTGAAAGCTGGATGCTCTGGGATGGGTGGGTTTTCACATTTCCCTTTAACTCAAAGGGATTTTCCTCCACCCATGGGGTCAGAAACCACTGCAGCAGCCCCGGCCCTGCAGCACCGCTGGCTGCTGCACCGAGTTTGCTAGTTCTCAGCCCACGCAGAGACGCTGCGTGAGAACGGCTGCCGCATCCGTCCTCCCCCGGGAGAGGCACGCGCGCAGTGCCGGCCCCGCCACGGCGCTCACGGGTACTCACCTTGTCCCCCCATTGCCGTGCAGGTAGATGATCACGGGGTGAGCGTCGGCAAGCGCCTCCTCGTACCAGCGCTGGTCCTTGCCCTGCGCCTCAGCCCCTCTGCTGCCCGGCACCGTGTGCCTGGGGGGCCAGAGCGGGGTTACCCCGGGGGGGATCCACCTGGTTTAGCCAGGACATTGGTGTAGCCACGCGGCTGTGCCCACCCGGGATGCTGGGGCTGCCCCGCTCACCAGATGCCAACTGTGACGCCCGGCTCGGTGGCGAGGTACAGGCTGACGGTGTTGTTCAGCAGCAGCTCCGGCTGCTGAAGGTCCACGAAGAAGGGGAAGGCCACTGATGGAGAATTCGCAGCCGTCACACGGGCAACCCAGAAACCCTCATACCCAGCTGCTTTTGCACATTTTCCAAAGCAACATGTTATTTTTTTTTAAATAATTTGCCCGGAAGCCAAGGGCCATGTCACGGCCGGCTTGGGGAGCAGGTAGGCGAGCACAGCCCTCTGCCACCTCCTCCCACCCAGATTTCTAGCCCCGTTGACGCTGTGAGTGCCCAGGTGTGTTGCAACTTTAGGCAGTAAACAGGGTTGGTGGCACCACGTTACTACAGCTTGCAAAACACGAGGCACCAACAGGAAAGGTCCCTCCATGCCTCCTCTGCAAGCCCACGGCAAAGGGGGGGTTGGATGGGTGCTGTCCCGGTGCCACCCAGGCACTAGGTGCGGCCCCACCCACGTTTTGGGGACCTCCCCCCCACCAGCCCCCTGCCTGCTGAAATCCTGGGGGGGGGCTCTCCCAGCTGGGACAGCCCCTGGGCACTCACGGAAGTTCAGGAAGACAAATTTGGTGAGCACGATGGGGAAGAGGCGAATGAGGAAGGGCACGGAGATGTAGATGAGGAGCAGGTCCAGGAGGAGGGTGCGCAGTCGGGGACGCCAGGCCAGCCGGCCCCTGCAAGGAAGGCACCTTGTTAACACGTCCCCTCCCGCCCCAAGGGCTTTGGGGCACAGCGGAGTGGGGTCCCCGTTCCCAACCCCAGTCGTGATGGTTGGATACAGCGGCTTTTCCCCCACAAGGGCCTGAGGCTGCCATTTGTGCCCCCCTGGGACCAGGAACTGGTTCCACACGCCGGGGTTGTGTTTGGCTTTTGGGGATGGAGCCGAGGAGTCGGAGCCRCCCCACCGTGACACAGCGTCATGAGAGGCCACGATCCGGTCCCCCGCAGCATCCCACGGGACACCGATGGGCAGGAAGGGCAGGGCACGTGCCAGGGTGGGGAGCTGCAAGCCAAACTGGCAATAAGGAGTGACCGATGCTCTGTGGCAACAGTCTGAGCCGTGGCTGGTGAGACACGGTCAAGGAGGTGTCCCCAAGCCCGGCACTGAGAGCCTCTGCAATTCTCCAGGGACAAGGAGAAAAGCTGGGAAAGGGGCTCAGGGAGCCCACAGCACCGCAGGAGAAACCAGTCCCCAGAGCAATGTCCCCCAGTGCCACCAGCACAGGGTGGGGAGCGTGACCACCTCCAACAGTGTCCTGCCCCAAGGGCTGGCGGACGCATCCAGCTGCCCTGGGCTGTGCCCTCTGCAGCGAGCCAAGAGCTGCAGATTGCCCAGCATCAACGTCTCTCGTGGGCTGACGGTGCTGAGCGATGGGGGAAACTAGTCTGGGTGCCGGGGGATTTAGGGCAGAGGTTTCTGACAGGCATCCAAGCATAGCTCGCTCCCTGCCAGCGCATGGCCAGGGTCACCGTCACTCCTGCAGAAATGGATTTAGTCCATTGCCTGCCCTGGGGACTTGCCTCATTGCAAGATGCTGAGAAAGGGTTGCAAAGGGAGTGCCAGGGCAAGGCGGCACAGTCACCCGGGCACAGGCACCCTTCCCGGGAGGGTGCAGGGTGGCATGAGCTGTGCTGGAGCCACGGGGAGCTCCTCGAACCCCACTYGTCCCCCAAGACTTTGGTCTGAGCAGTCCCGCTGTACGCTGGCAGCAATGGGCCAGCAATGCCCTCGCAGCCGCTGCAGTTAATTATTAGGTGCTGCTCTTGGTCTACACCTAATATTCAAGCGTGGGGGTGAGTGCTCACACCCGTCCTTGCACAATACTTGCTGCAGATGAGAACTGATGGGTCCGGACCAGGGGCACATGCCCACCAAGGGACACCTCTGACAGCTGGCACGGCAACAGGCCACCGCTTGGCATCATGGGGACAGCAAGGTGACATGGGGACACAGCCACAGCATGGCATCGTGATGGGGGGGAAGGGGCACGGCCACGGTATGGGATCACGGCGGTGGCAGGGTGACACGGGGACACGGCCGTAGTACAGGATCACGGCTGTGGCAGGGTGGCACAGCCATGGCCGGGGGGACGCACGTGGGGTCATGGCCCCAGCAAGGTGACAAGGCCATGGCGTGGGGACACAGGAGCACGGCCACAGCAGGGGATGACGGCCTCGGCAGGGCAGCGCGGCCACGGCACGGGGACAGACCGACGGCACAGGGGACACAGCGCTGGCGCACGGGCACAGGGGACGCGGCAGGGGGACAGAGCATGGCCACGGCAGGGGACAGGGGGACCCGGCGGAGAAACACCGCACGGGGACGGGGACACGCTCCCGGGGAGCGCAGCGCGGCGCTGCTCGGCCCCGACTGGCAGCCGGGCGCCCGGCAGCGCCCCCACGCCGGCCCGGCAGCCCAGGCTGCCCGCACC
>JAYKAV010001445.1:1706126-1772970 GCA_035582835.1 Phoebastria nigripes | reverse complement strand
CCCGGTAGTGGCCTTCGCGCTGGTGGCAGCGGTGGGGCGGGGTGAGCAGCACCGGGCGCTGCTCGCCCTCCTGCCAAGGGCACCCCGTCCTGCAGTGCATCCCCATCCCGTCCCCGGAGAGATGCTCCAAATGCCCCAAAACTCTGGGGGTGGGAGTGGGTTCTGGACCAGCCCTCCCCGGGCTGAGTTGAGGAAGCAGCAGGCTGGAGGAATTAATAACAGCAGTTGTTTTGTCATTGGCGAAGCCCTCACTGTCACCAGGGCGGCAGACAGCATCTGCTGTCTGGTTGCAAACCATGGGCCCATCACCTCTGGCCCGGCCGGGTAAGGATGGGGCTGAGGCCGTGAGCCAGGAAAGCCCAAATCTGCAGCCCGGGAGGGTCAGCCACCAGAGCCGGGTGCAGCAGGGGTTTGCTGTGCAAGTGGGTGTCAGTTTGGGTGGGTGCCTTTATCCTGCCCGTCTTTATCATTTGCTCACCCAAACGGGGATGACGGTGAGAGCCTCACCGCGTGGTCCCTGTAGCGCGATGGATGCGCAGCGTTATCGCCGTGATTCAGCACGGCCTGCATTTATCAGAGCYGGCGCAGGGCTGAGCTCCGCGGGAATTACCGAATTCCTTATTTCCCGGCGCGCGAGGCGTCGCTGGATAAATTGCCGGCTCGCTTTGTTTACTTCTGAAATAATCAGCTTTGTGCCTATACCTTGGGCTTTATCGCACCCAGGGCTCCCCGAGTTATTGCAGTGCAACTCCAGCCCGATTTGCAAAATCAAAACAGATGGGTGCTTTGTTTTTCCTTATTGAGGGGAAGGCTGCTTATTGAAAGGCCCTATTACAATGCAAATACCGGGGTGGCGTGAATATTCAAAACACTGCGCTTCTTTTGAAGCTCTTTACATAAACTTATAGCGCTTTATATGCCACTGCTGCTTTGCTAATCTGGAGTAGAGCTTGGTTAACAGAATCCCTTTTTTCTGCCAACTTTGGAGGGTTTGGCCGTGTTTTGGGGAGCACGGTGAGAGGTGGCATTGAGGTGCAAAGCAGCCAGCGCTGGGCTGCAAAAATTATGACCGTGCTCAATGGGGAGGAGGAACCGCCAGCTGTAAAGCTGACTTTGGTGGTGACCCTTGAAGAGCCGGGTGTGCTGTCAAGTGATTTACCGATATTTGGATGCTTCATTGTCCTTTTGGTTTTTTTTTTTTTTTCCCCTTCCCTTTGGTTTCTCGGTGCGACCCTTTGTGGAGCCGCTGCTCCCCAAGACGGGACGGGGTGTTGCAGGGTGGGCTGAGCTCAGAAATCACCCTGACACAGGCAGCGGCGTGGGGGTTTGAGGGTGTACACAGTGAATCACAGCAGCTTAGCCACAGCTGCGATGGATGAGATGGTTCATTAGGGAAAGGAGATAATGAGTTAGATGAGACAACCTCAGCTCTGGCTTTCCAGCAAGGGCTCAAGGGTCTGGTTTTGGTGGCTGCTGTGCATCTCGTCATAAACCTTGCCATTAAAAACTGGGATCCTGGTGGTTTTTGCCAGCTGTGTTCACATCGTTCCAGTTGTCACAAGTGCAGAGGGAAGGGCAAATTGCTTTTAACCTGCCCACGCGTGCCCTTGCTCTTCAGCGCGGGATGGACACTACTGAACGGTTACGTCTCGGGGAGCGGGTGCTCGTGTTTTGGAGGTGGCCACGTGATGCCGCTCCGCTGGGCGCTTACACGCTGCTAATTGCCAGGCCCTTGTTTGAGTCGAGGCAATCAAGAGTAGCGGCGAAAGCAACATTTTTCCTTGCTGTCCCTTGAAGGAGATGACTTGCTTGAGGCTGCTGCCTTCTGCGGAGAGCTGGTTGGGACAGAGGCAGCGCAGCCCACAGCCATGCGCCCTGGAGAGGGGCGGTTGGTGATGCAGCCGTGGGGGCATCCGGGCAGAGCATCTCTGAAATCTCCATGTTGTGCCACTACGCAGCAGCAAACGTGCTGTTTGTGTTAGTACTGTTTTGCACAAAAAAAAAAGGCATTGTGCTAATTGTAGTGTTTTTACTTGGTGGTGCCATTGATTGACCAGGTAATCTGTGTCTTCATTAGTTCGAGGCTAAAGCTTGGAGGTTGATAGTGATTCCAGGCACTTAATATGCGAAGCAGTAATTACCATTTAAGCCTATATTGTTTGAGTTAAATTTAGCTGAGAATTTAGTTGTATCAGGCCTCTACATTGTGTGCCGTGAAGGTTATCTGGCTCTCAGGAGGGGGTGGATTTAAAGGAAGGAAAGAAATGCCGGTGAAAACTTCCTTTTCTCATCATCCCTGAGTGCTTTGCTTCCCGGGGCTTGTTATAGGGAGAAGAGAAATAAAGAATAATATGGTTATGACTCCAAGTAGTTCTCCTAAATCTGCACCTTTCTGTGCCGTCTGCTCAAGCCGGTCATTTTGGGGGACTTAACATGACGCAGGAGGCCAGCTATAAATCTGAATAAAGTGATGCCCTATGCAGGGAACGGCCCCTCTCCTCCTCGCAGGGGACCGGGGAGCCCCTGCTCAGCTGCCGCCCGCCCGTTCCTATTATCCTGCCGGCTCTGGGCCGCCCTCCTGCATCTCAGCTGCTGGCCCATCTGGAGCGGAGATGAAAGGCTGGGGTTTAATTCGGGCTTTGTGTGCCTCTTGTGTTCCCCCCCCGCCTCCCCTCTTAGCCCTTTCTCTGCAGCCAGTCTCCCATCCCTGACCCTGCAAGGCAGCTCCAGCGTGCGGGTGCGGAGGGTGGCTGTGCATGCCGGATCTCTGATGCCGCTGACCTCATTATTTTGACTGCTGGGTGATGCCAAGCAGCCTCGTGAGCTCATCAGGTAGGAGGGTTGGGTTTTCCCCCCCCTCTTGAAGCGCTGCTGAATAATTCAGCCAGGAGTAGGCATCTTGGGTCACCTTGCGCAGCCGGCTGCGTGCCGGAGCCGGCTTCCTAAGATGGAGGTTGCGCAGGATGCGTGCAGGATTGCCTCGCTGCTGGCAGCTTGCCGTCGTTGACTGACTGCAGGTAGGTGAAGAGCGTTGTCCTTCTTTMTTTATTTCTGATGCTTTTTATGCTGGAAAGCATGAAATCCCCTCCCCGGGCTGCACAGGGGTGTCTGGGTTGTGCCGAGCTGGTGCAGAGCCCAGTGAGCTCTGACCATCCCTTGCCGTGGGGACATGCAAGGCTGCCAGGGCCACCGTGCCCTCGCCGAAAACTCACCTGGGCTGTAGGGCAGGTCTGGCCCCAGGCAGGGACCATGCACCCGATGCTCTTCTCCTTTGGGGATCGTATTTTTCTTGCTGGTTTTATGGGCTCCCCAGTGCCTCCTCCCTCAGCCCATCTGGACTCATGCGGGGTAAGTTTTTGGGGCTGGCTGCTGGTACGGCACTGAGAGAGGGGTGACCTCAATGCTCTGGCAGCACGGGTGCTCGGGGACACATTGGGAGGTAGCATTTAGCGCTCTGTGCTGTCTAACTGGGGGAACTGGTTCTGATGGTGTGGAAGTAGGGTCGGGTGCTGGAGAGGTCTCTGGTGGGCAGGAGGTGGCTGACCCTGAAGATAAGAGGCTCAAAAATGCCTAGGAAACTCTGTGGGTTGGAGTCACCTTTGCTGTAGGCTCGGCTGTGAGTTTTGGGGCTGCTGGGGTGTACGGCCGGGTTGTGCAGGGCTCTCCCGACGCCGGTACCCGGCAGCAGCTGCTATCAAGCCCCGTGTGTGCTGAACTGTGGGTGCAGGTGGGAAATGGGGTTGCCGGCGTGAGAACCGGRAAACTAGTTTGCTGCCTTCCTTTTGCTTGCAGGCACTTGAGTTTTGGGTGCTGACTCCTCCTCTGCACCCTGGGTTGAATGCAAATGCGTCTGCACCCTCGCTCCTCCCCACAGYGCTTGGGTGCTTTGCTAAAGCAGCTCAAGAGGCATCTGGTGTGTGKGGGGGGGAAAACCAGGGGACACCGAAGGTGTGAGGCTCAGGTAGAGCGATGTGGGGATGGGGAGGGATTGTGTCCACTCTCTCTCRAGGTCTGGTGATGCTGCTGTCCTTGCCCATGTCAGCACGGGAGGAAGGACAGCCGGGCTGGGCTATTTCTGTCCTGTGGACCCTGCGTGCCGCTTGGCATCAGCCCTGCATCCCTCAGCAGGCGCRGGAGCCCGGTGCTGCTCTGCGTTGGCATCCGCTCCTGCCGCCAGCGAAATCAAGGACGTGGCTGCTGCAGTGTCCGACCCAGAGATTTTCCAGTTATCCAGCTGCGTTGGTGGGACAGGGTTTTCTGATTGCCCCTCTGCCATGGGGCGCTTGTGCGAGGTGATGTGGTGGCTCATGATGCTCTTGAAGATCAGAGTGATCCTCGAGGCTATGGCAGTGGGCAGGGGGGTGAAATCGGGCTGTACCTTGCAGTCAGGGCAGCTCTGCTTGTTCTGGGATGTCCGTGAGCACTGCTGGTGACACAGGCGGCTGCAGGAACCCTGCGATGCCGAGAGGGAGGAGGGGAGGTGGCTGCTCYGTAGCAGGGCTGGTCAGCAAGGGGGTTTGGATAGGACCCCCACTTTGGGAAGTCTGCAGCAGCGTKGGCAGAACAAAATTCACACGGAGACCTGGCTGGTGCTGGTCTGAGGCTGGCCGAGCATCCTGGGGTTGTGTCCTTGGAGCACCGGGTCCCTGCAATGTCYATTGCCACTTGGTGAGCCCCGGCGATGACGCCTGTGGTGCCTGTTGTGCCCCCCAGGGTGGTGGCACGTCTCCCGTGGTGGCTGTGCACGCCAAGGCTGTGTTGTGGCACTGGGTTATGCTGCTGCTGCCCCGAGCCGGCGGGGAGCCCCGCAGCCAGGCTGGGTAAATGGATGCCAGCTGAATCCTTCATTTTAGACAGGAAATTTCCCTCCCTGCTCCCCTGCCAAAACAATTCCTGGGGCTGCGATGCTGTGGATAGTGATGGGATGAGAGAGATGAAAAATTGTTGTCTTGGAGGGGAGGATGAAGCCCTTGGGCGGAGTGGTGGAGAAACCACCGGGGCTTTGTTTGCTGGTGCAGGAGACCAGCCGCATTTCAGCCGTCTCCACGCTGGGGTTGGCTCTGCTCTGGGGCTGGGTTTGCTGCCACCCTAGCACTGTCCCCTGTCAGAAACTTCTCTGCCTTCAGACAGGGTTTGACCTGAAGTACCTAAAGGAGAGCAGTGCAGTGAGTGCCATGGGACTGGGCAGTGACCCAGCAGGGACGTGTCCTCCCCAGGCACAGGGCACGGTGTGGCTTTGTGCCGGGGTCGTGGAGGAAAGCAGAGATGCTGCATGCTGGCATCAACAGGGCTGACGGCGCCTTGGGGCTCCCTGCACCCAGGCCAGCATAAAAAGGAGCATCTTTGGTGCCGGGATGTGTTTAGTGTTCTTGGAGGGGGGTGTACATGGTGGCTGGCTGGCCTGAAGTGTTCAGGGTGGGAGGAGAGGCAGCGGTTGGGATCTCCTGCCCTCCCCTCTGCAGGCAGAGCCCCATGCTTTGCTCCCTGCCACTGGTGAGCTGTTGTTGCTGGGATCGTTGTTTATCTTCTYGCTAAGGCAGGCAAAGCATCACCTGCAACACCTGGGAACCAGTAGAGCTCAAGGGAACAATTTTCCCCTGCAGCACCTCAGCTGCTCCAGCTGAGCCAGATGAGCTGCTGGTGGAGCCAGTGCGAGGTGGCAGGTAGGGACGAGCAACCCAGGGCTGCCCCAGCTGCCTGGGCTGTGTCCACCCCAAGGGTTTGGCTCCGCAGGCTTTTTTCCCTTGGTCTTTCTGCTATGTGACTTCTGGCTTCACCCAGCGGGATGCAAGAGGCTGGAGGGGTGGTAGAGCACCACGTTCACTTAATGCAGACAAAAACTGCAGCAAACGGCCTCGTGGGCTGCCCCTGTACCAGCCCTTGGGGTTTTTACCTTTGCATGCCGTGCTGTGGGTGCTGCGGTCAACGCTCACCAGCCCCATCTCTCTCCGCAGGTGAGCGTGGCAGGCTATGGGATGGATGAAGCTGAGCAGGACCAGTATGAAGCTCGCCTCAAGGAGCTCTTCGACAGCTTTGACAGCACAGGCACGGGGTCTCTGGGGCAGGAGGAGCTCACCGACCTCTGCCACATGCTGCATCTGGAGGAGGTGGCCCCGGCGCTGCAGCAGACCCTCCTCCAAGGCAACCTCCTAGGCAGGGTAAGGCTGGGATGATGATGGGGGGCAATGGGAGGGTCCAGGGCTTGGGAGCAAGGCAGTGCCAGGCAGCTGCTCCTGCGCATGTGGGAGGGTGATGAAAAGAGGCTGAATGTCTGTAATTTGTGAATATCCAACATCCCTGAGGTTCTGAGGCTGCAGGACTTGCAGTGTCTGTTGTTCTGTTGAGCAGGGTGGGCGCAGGGTGGCCTCTGAGAGGGGGATCACTGATAACGGGAAAGAAAACTGCTTGCTGGTGTGTATTCCCTGACTGGAGGCAGTCTGAAACTCTCAGAAACCAGCACTTTACACTTAGCCTTGTGTGCTGGCATTGCACTGATGCAGGGTGTGTTTTCCCAGTGTCCAAGGCCAGACTGAGCGCCGGGTCCCTGCTGCCCTTGCACCGGTGCTCGGCCGAGCGCGCTCTGGCTCACACAGCACGCGTGGCCCCCAGCACCGGTTAGTGCTGCTTCTGGCCTGGGTCATCTCCCCAAACCAGCTCACCGGGTGCTTGCACAAACTCTGTGGTGCTTGAGGTACATGGGGACCTAAAGTCAGGGCTTGAGCCTGTGATTTACCTTGACTTAAGCTGTAGTTAAACTGGTGAGGCCGCATGCAGTCATGCACGTTTCTCTAAAGTAGAGAATATTGTCAGACTCCAGCAGTCGCTGGCTGAGCCGCCTTTGTCCACGTTACCTGATGTTGGTGTCTACAGGCAGCTGTGGTTATCGCAGACCCACCTGGGATAGGTTTTGGGGGACAAATGGCTCCTTCTTTCTGTGGGGCTGCAGCACCCCGCCAGCCCGTAGAGGGGAGCTGTGGCTGGTGAGCACACCGTGCTTTCCAAAGCGATTTTTCAGTTGTGGTTGCACCTTTATAGAGTTAAATGCCAGGGTGTTGAGCACAAGCTGCTCGCCCTTGGGGACCTTCATGTTCAGCATGGATGTCCTTGTGGTCCTGCGGTACCTCCTTCCCAGCACGCTGTGCTCAGAGTGCGTCAGATGCTTCCTTCAAAATCACCCTGAGATCCCATCACTGTGCATTAAAATCAGAAAACACAGAGCAGGGCAGCTGGGGCTCTCGATAGACATGAGCTAAGCAGCCATCCCGACTCYCATTTCCTATCAAACTGCAGTTTTCATGTAACAAAATAATTCCTTTAACGAACAAAGCCTCCTCTTCCTCACCTGCCCTGGGGCCGTAGCTCTTTCGCTGACAGCGAGCGGCGCTGGCGCGGGAGCACGGATGGATCCAGATGGAGGTTTCTGACCTTTGGAGCTGCAGCGTGGCATTTGGTGGAGCACCGGAGACTCTGTGCTGCTCGGCCGTCTTGAGCTTCCGCCGCTCGGATGCCGTTACCTGGCTTTGCCGCTCGCAGGATGGTGGGATAGGGGGAAAGGAAGAGCAGTACTAAAGATRCGGTTGTCACAGCTGGTCAGGGCTATAGCAACAGTGCTCATCCCTGTGACCTGCTCAGGGTGGGTGAAAAGCGAAGTTAAATGCAGTAAACGTTCAGCCCAACGGCACCAAAAAGCCCCTGCTAAAGCATCCCAAGTGCTGGGTCACGCTTGCCCTGTTCCAGCTAGGAGCTGCATCCCTGCGAGCTATCCCGGGGCACGAGGCATCCCGAGGAGAATTTTTTTATTTCATTCCCCCGCTTTGTCTTTGGGGCTGGTTCTCACTTACAACCTGCAACTTGAATGTCAGAATAATCTTTGTCTCCAGCGTTTCCTCATGTCTCCCCGGCATTTGTGCTCGTTAGCAGCAGCAATGGTCCATGTCTACGTGTGAGCCTGATTTAATAGCTATCGAATCCTCTGGGTTTCCTAGGGAGCTCGTCGGGAGAATAGCAGCAAACATGTTGCTCCCCGAGCGCAGGCTTCTTGCACCTGCCCCGCCGGCTCCTTGCCGCAGATGGTCCCTCTCGGCAGTGGGAGCAGCCTTTGTTTGTCTGCACTTCCAGAGGCTGGGTTTTATGGGAAGGCACCGGGGAGGGGGCAGCGGGGAACGGTTTTGTCTGCCGAGGGGTGACTCAGCGGGGCCACGTGCTTGCTTTTGTGCCGGGGGCTCTGCTTTGGGGATGAATGCAGCGTGATGGGGCTGCTGGGGTGGACCAGGAGCTGAGCCGGCATCCCGGCGAGGGGCTGCACGCGCTGCCTTCCCCACCCTGCTCTGCGCGATGCTTTGGGGATTAACGGGTGCACGCTATCTCCGGGGTCCGGCGGGGGTGTGTAAATCCTGCCCTGGCTCACAGCAGAGCCAAACCATCCCAGAACAGCTTCTCTCACACGACTGCGTGCGGAGGCGATGCTCGCAGCGATTCCTGGGATTCCTCGGGAAGGCTATTTCCTCGGGCCCCTTGCACTTGTCTGTGGGACCGAGAGGATGCGTGCAGGCGTGCCCTTCTCGTCTGGCCTCTCTGCCTGTTAATTAGCAGCTAAYGCGGAGTGGTGTCTCGGGGACAGCGCTCATGGGCCGCTGCGATGACTGCGGTTATATGATTTGCAGGGATGGGGGTAAGTCGGGCACCTCCRGACCCTGCCCAAGGACTGTCCTCAAGCAGGGACGGGGAGTTCAGGTTTCACCCTGCCCCTGCGCTATTGCATTAGCAAGCCTGCAGCAAGGACACCGCGGCGTGGGGTTTCACTCGTCAGCTCCCTTCAACGCTTTGGCTGGTGACGTCTTGCAAATATACTCCCTCTGAGCCCGCTGTGACGCTGCTCCTCTTAATGTGCGGTGGCTTTTTGCATGCCAGGCAGGAGACTTGGTTGCAAGGTTGCCCTGTTCCTATGTCCTCCCCACCTGACATTTCCCTCTGCAACCTTCTGGCCACTGCTGYTGGAAGGAGTTTGTAAGCAGGGACAGGGCTTTGGGAAAAGGACTCTCTTTGAAGATGAAGGAGAGGGAGCTGGAAGGAGCCACCGATGCTCGTTTGCCTCCGAGAGACCGGGGTTGCAGAATGCTGCTTTGCATTGCAGGGACAAATAGCGAGAAGCAGCAGGTAGCTTGGCACATGCACACTTTCTTTCTAGTGCTAATAAGTCACGGCTTCATAGGAAACTTGCTTTAAAGCAGGCATCAAGATTTCTCAAAGGTGCTGGGGTTGCTTAGCAGCTGGCAGCTTGGTTGGCCCCTGATTACCGTGGGGAAGCTGGGCTGGGCTTGCTATGCCTGTGTTGGCATATTAGTTTTGTTTGCCTCTGATTTACTTGTTCTGGCAAAATTCTCCTCACCAGGGACTTAACATGCCCCCAGCACTGTGCAGAGCCCTGGTCTCACTGTGGGTTTGCAGGGACACGTGTCCTGTCCCTGATCCGTGCCTCTGCGTGGGCACAAATGCACGCTGTGCCGTTGCCTCCCAAACTCTGCCGCGTTCAGGCTGGTTTGGATCAGCTCTTGAGTCGCTGTTTGAGACCCCCGTGAGCAGATGCACAAGTTGGTGCTTCCAAAATACCCCAAATTCAGTTGAGCACATTGAAAAGAGCATCAAACTTTAAATACCCCAACACTGGTTTGCTGCTGTATACTTTCTGCCTTGCATTTGTAAAGTTTTTGGATTGGCTTGAGTATCTGAGGCTGTTTTCCAGAAGTGGACGGTGCTTTGTACAACACTGCTGCAGTTAGTGCTCTCCTCCCGGGGGCTGTCCAGGCCCGTCCTTTTGCTGGGAATATTCTCTAAGCAAAAACCAAAGGCTCTTGATGCAAACTTGTGCCTGCCCACGTGGGCTGTCACATCCCTGGAAATGCCCCTTGCGCTTGTGGGGAGCCCACAGCCTCCCTGGCATGGGCTTTCCAGGCAGGAGTGTGACCCTCCGTCACAGCTCGTGGGTGCTGGAGGTGTGCGGACACCGAGCGCACGTGTGTGGGGTGCTTCGTGATGTGGGCATTGCCTGCACCGTATCTCCCGGGGATGCACATCCCCCCCTGCACGCACACCGGCATTTAAATTGGATGGAGATACAGAGCGAGGACATTGCTGGGGAGCAGTAGCAAAGGATTGCTTTCTTTAAAATGTGAGATATTGTAGCGTTTGTGGCTTTGCTGTCCCACAGGCTGCCTCGCCTGGCTTGTACTTGAGCACAGCTCTAATTTTAACAGTTGCATTTCTCTAACTCTTTAAGTACTCTTTGTGTACAGACATGCAGCATCCAAGGTCAAATGTGCACCACAAACAGATACTGTTTTTCCTGGTTATCTGGTGTTAGGATGGGCCGGAGGTTTTCTTGAAGAAAAATATCCCCCCCCCTCTGCCAGCTTGGGCTACATCTACGAAGTTGGGTGCTGCCGCTCAGAAGGCATTGCGGGAGCCCTCTCAGCCCGTGCACGCGCTCGCTGTGTGTCTCTGCGCTGCTGATTTGCATTTTAAAATTTTAAATCCTGCTGCACAGCCGACCGCTGGCACGGGGGGCTGGAGGATGGCTGCCTCCTGCCCCCCAGTCTAATCTTCCTTGGGCTCCTTTGGACGTGGTGGTCATGGTAAAATCGCTCTGCGGCCTCGACGCCGGAGCCATCTGTCCCGCACGCAGCTGCGGCAGCGAGGGCTCAGCCCCCCTTCTTCCTTCCTCCCCTTCGTTAGTGCTTCTTGGCAAACACAAGTTACGGGGCTCGTTAGGCGGAGCAGGTTATGTGTCAGTGGTGCTCTCTGCACCTGCCCGGGTGGTTTTACTCTGCCCTCTCATTTGGTGTGTTTGCACGAGTGATGCCAAGTGATTTTTATTTTATTTTCTTGCTGCCGAGCGGTCGCGTGTGAACCCAGCACCCATCCGAGGGACCGGCTCTGTCTGTCCCTGTGGCTGTTGTCACCGATCCTGTCCTGAGAAGATCCCATGGGGAGGGGACSTGTTATTTGAACACCCTCATCTTTTATTCATCCTCATTTAGGCTAAATGTCAAGTTTTTCTTAATCAGGCAAATTCTCCTATCTCTGTAAACTGTCCTTTTGAAGTACACCAGCGTTTGGAAATGAATGGTAGCAATTACTATTCAGATGAAGGCATCCCTGACAAGTTTCTTTGCTGAACATTTTTCTAACTGTTTAATTACTCGGGGAACCTGTGTTTAAAATCGCAGGGGTGATTTGCACTGCCTGAGCTGCGGTGTGAGGTGCTCCCCTTCCCCGGGGGCCCGTGGCTGAGCCCCCAGCTCCGCTGTTGTCCCCTGCCTGCCAGGGAGCACGTTGCTCTTTTTTTGGCTGGCTTGACCCCGAGAACAAGCTGGTGAAGTTCAGGTCTGAACTTTGCTGCTTGTGCCTCCCCCAGCAGCATTAAAATCCCCTCTGACAGCAGCTTCTGCCCTTCGTGCAATCGACTCTGCCAGCAAGAGGAACTTTGGTGGGTTCTTTAAATACGAAGACTCTTGTTCAATGCCAAAAATTCTCCTAAGATTTATTTAGCCAAAAGGAATTGTAGCAGCCAGCTCTGCCTTGCCACTGACCCATGTCAAATAGCTTCCCCAGCTGTCCCCGGCTTTCCGTCCCCCACGGCTGGAATTGCTGACATTCCCCAGCGCRGCTGTGAAGGATGCTGTAGCCCCTTTGCAACTGTTCGTGGCGGTGAGGCGGGAGGCTTTCCAGGAAGACACAGATGAAAAAGGGGAAAAATAACCCCAGTGGCAGGATCATCCCTCCTTGTTTTTTCCCATAGCCACACTCCAGACCTGGTATTTCCAATCCAGCCCTCACGGAGCTGCAGCAGGCAGGAGCCGGGGCAGGGCTGCCCTGGAAAGTGTGCGACTTTCTGCTATCTGCTTTGGAAAGTGTTTTCTGAAGCTTAATTAGGGCAGCGGAGCATTTCCACAACCAAGTATCTCATCACTGGTCAGGACTGGTATCTCATTGTAGGAGCCGCTGACCCTGGGCCAGGTCATCTCAAGCAATGGAGATGCTCCCTGGTCCTCTGGACACATTATGTCGGCTTCTCGCTTGGTGGAAAAACCCAACTAATGCAGTAAAGCAGTGGCTTTGGGTTATTGTGATAACAATCATTTTTTCACATGTTCAAAGACACTGACTGTGGCTTCATGTTGCTCGCTGTCATTTCTCCAGGCCCCAAAACTGAACGAGCTGAGGTTCGTTCGTGTCCCTTGCCGACGCTCTCGGCAGGCACAGGCGTGCTCTCAGCTCAGCGTGGTGGTCTGAGAGATTTGCATCGCTGCCCATCTTCCTGCTGGATTATTGGCCTGGTATTTAATTATCTGCACCAGTTGATTTCCTTCTTTCTTCCTTTTTTCCACAGGTCCACTTTGACCAATTTAAAGAAGCACTTATCCTCATCTTATCCAGAACCCTCTCAAATGAAGAGCACTTCCAAGAAACAGGTACATACTAAAATTCTCTAAAATAGTACATTTTCTTTGGCCAAGCAGGTTTGGGTGGCTCTCGCAGAGGATCGTAGAAGAGAAAGTGCTTTGTAGGTGCTGAGATAAGTTCCTCTGCTTGGATGCCCAGACCTAGGGAGAAGGGAGAGTTAAGGTCTGTTGTGGAGCCTTGTACAAAAGCGTCTTCTGAGCTATTAGATATTTATATCCCATTACCATGATCTAAGTGCCTGGAGAGGCACGTGATGTCTGCGTGTAGACAGCTAACAGCACTTCAGATGCTCAAGATGTCCCATGGCTGCTAAATGGGCTGAGGTCTCTCTATCCCACAACGCTTCTGGTGGCCAGGGATGCTTTAGGAGCCCTCCAGCTGCAGCAGATAGTTATGGGCAAGCAATCAAATGGCTGCTTTAATGCTGCTGCTTTTTCCCAGCTGGGGCTGGCACATCCCCTTGCCCTCTACTTGAGTGCTTCGGCTCTGAGGTGGTGCGACGCAGGCGCGGAAGCCCCCAGTCCGGCAGGAGGGTTTGTGAGCTCTGCCTCGGGGAAGCCTCTGCTCCGGGCTGAGCCGGCGGCAGCCCCGGCAGCCGGTGTGCTCCTGCCGTGCYGGCGGTGGGATCTGTCTCGGGGAACAGCAGTGCCTCACCAAAAACCCGTGCTGGCTTTGGATGCTGCTCTGTTTTTGTGAAGGTTATAAGGGGAACCTCTCTGCAAGACCTCCTCTTGGAGATGGGCTGCTGGACACAGAAATACCCCTCCTGTCTAGCGCTGATTTTTGGTTTTTAAAGACCATTCTGTTTTCTTGTGTCTGAGATGAGCGGGGTGAGCTCAGTCCCGTAGGAAGGTACTCCCAGGTGTCTGTATTTCTCCCAGGGGACAGTCAGCCTGGCCCAAAGATGCTTCTGAATGAGATGAGCCCTCTGACAAACCAGGTTGGGGCCGGTCGGAGAAAGCAGTGGGTGCTGTGAGTCCTCACTGTCCTGTTTTCTCCCACCCTTTGTTTCAGCCTGCCTCGAAAATGGGGCTTTTTAGACCCTCAGCAGGCAATAGGGTCACAGGTTCGGTGTGCCCTCCCTTCCTGTACACGAGGGGCTGGTGGTGCTGGGAGCACTGGGGAGGTGTGGGGCCGGGGTGAGGGCTGAGCCCCTGCAGCTCCAGCTGGAGCAGGGGGCTGAGGTCTGCCTGGTGTCACACCTGTATGTAAATCCCTAATCCTGCCTTCGGAGCAGCGGGAGCGTGAAATCCCCGAAGGAGAAAACAGCTTAGCAAGGAGGGAGAGGGAAACTCCAGGTTTCCTCTCCTGGAGCATCAATCTCAGCTGGAGCATCCCGCACTTGAGAGCGCAGCCAGTTAGCAAAACGACAACTTCCCCCCTTAAATAGGCTGCAAAAACCGCAGGGCCCAAGAGATGCAATTGATGGATTTTTTTTCTTTTTTTTTTCTTCCCTTCCCACCCCCACCCCCCCCCCCCCCATTTCCAAAGCTCTTAATGCTTAGAGGGAGACGGGCGATGACAGCTCTTGCACCCGGCATCCCTTAATGCAGTTTTTCCGCAGATCAGTGGGCACTCAGGAGGGAGGGGGGAGCCTCGCCGGTGCCCGGCGAGGGGTCAGGTTTGCTGTGATTCCTTCCAGCCCCTCGGAGAGGAGCTGGCATGGAGCGGGAGGCAGCCCCAGCAAACCAGAACTAATCCAGAGCTCTGTCTTTATTGGGGAATCATATGGTTGAGAAGCTCCAGCTTGATTTAAATATAAATAAATCTTCTAGAAAGGGCTAAATTTGGGGTTATTGCAGGGGAAATTACAAATGCAGGCAGCAAGAGGCTGCGGTGGAGCTGGAGAGCCCTCCTTGGGGACACGTTTGTCAGCTGGGTTTTGCATGGCAGGTAATCAAAGGGCACGCGGTGCAGGTAGGGAGCCTGCGCCGGGCAGGCCTGGGAGGCATTTATTTTTAATGTGTTTTGACAGGTCGGTTAATGCCAAAGTCTTTGCTGCTTTTAATTTAGATCAAACTTGAGATTTGGAGAACAAGCTGCTTTGTGCTGTTGGTGTCAAACTGTCAGTGACTGTGGAAATGCTGGTGTTACAGCCTGCCCCGGGCTTGGGAAAAATTGAGTTAAGAGCTCCAAATCATATCATTTAAATGAAAATTTAATTTGGGGGGGGGGGGGAAGCACACAGATTTTAAGCCTGTTTGCTGCATCTGGAGAATTTGCTCTGCAAGGAAACGGCCGTGTGCCTTGATGCTGTGCTTTTACCCAGGGACTTGGGCGACGGGAAGGTCCCTTGGGTCTGCCAGGGCTTGTGTCTTTGCTTTCCAAGCCAGCTGCTCCCTTGCAGCCCCCAGACAGTCTGTGCTACACGGCCGAGGGCACCCGGCAGGGGACAGCATCGCTGTCCCCATGGGTGCAGCGCAGCCTGGCTCAGGGAGGACAGCTCAGCACAAGGAGCCCATGGGTGACGGAGCAGCCCATGGGTGACGGAGCAGCCCATGGGTGACGGAGCGGCCCCTGGGGTCACAGCGGGACCCACGGGCTGGGGACAAGGAACCGAAACTGCTGTGGGATGCAAAAGCAGTTCCTGCAGAAGTGACTGATGGGGGTTTCCCTGTTTTTAGGGGGGGAAGCAGCAGGTGGGAGAGGCACTCAGGCTTGCAGAGAGCAGCTGATATATTTATTTATTTATTTATTTTTCTTGGCAAAGAAGCTAAATTCCCTTTCTGAAGGGAAGACTGGCAGGGAGGATGGTTCTGGCGGGCTGCAGACGCTTTGCCTGGGAAGCAACCGTGAAAGCCAAGGCAGGCAGAGCTCCCAGCGCTGCTGTCGTCAGCTCTGTCCCCTCGAGGACGTTGGTGTGGGGACACAGACCCAGCTGCGAACCAGAGCATCAGCTGCCTGGGCAAAGCCCAGCTCTGCCGGGAAGTGGYGTGGCTGGGCAGAGGAATGGGGGAGACTCTGGGAAAAGCAAAAAAAGGCCTGAATGTGTCTTAAAATAGTGGTTATTTTAGTGGTTATTTTAGCTCCTGCATGCAGAAGTGTGACTGCCGGGGAGACCCGTCACCCCCAGCAGCACCTCGGGTCTTTTCGGAGCTGCCTGACAAAGGTGGTGCGTGCGGATAAATTGCAGCCCGAATTACCGGGGTTTGGTGCTCTGGAGAGATGCTGCTGCGGGGCCGGGGRCTGAGCCCGTGGCTGCGGGGAGCCCCATGGGACCTGGGCTGGGTGCTGCTGCTGCCAACGCTCTTTGTCCATGGGTCGCTGTAGCAGTGAGGGGGTGTCTGGGGACAATAAAATAGATTTTTGGGGGGGGAGAAAAAAAAAAATCAGTTATGTGGGTGTTTAAGGAAAAAAAAAAAATCAGGCTTTTTTTCCTCCCCATTATAGCAAATAAAGTCAGCTCTGTGCGTTGGAAGYCTGGATAGGGAGGGATTACTGGGGTGGAGCGCAGGATTACGGGAACACCCAGGGCAAATTAAAGAGCAGCTTGACGCCATCCTCCGTGCGGTCACGAGGGGCTGGCTCTTGGGGTTTTTTTAATTCCCAGGACACGAACAGAGTTGCCCTCCCAAAGAGGAGCTGGTGGGATTGATGCCCTCGCAAGAATTCCACCCGCAGGGGGAAGGCTGTAAAGGTCTGGCTCCGGCTCTGCAAGCAGACCTGGGTTGGGGACGGGTATAAAACCGGTGCCRTCATCGGAGTGGGGGTGATTGAGGCACGGGCAATGCCTCTGGGCCAAAATGCCTTGGTTTTGGGCCGCCGTGACCCCGCTGCTGCTCCTTTCTGCCTCGGTTGCTGAGCCTGAAGTGTGAAATAGGGTCTAGGAGGAGTTTAGACAGTACCTGGTGTCTCGGGGGATTAGGATTTAGCAGATCCTAGCTGCGATGTGCTTTGCCCAGCAGTAGGCTGTCTGCTGCCGCGAAGAGGATCCCTCCCTTCCAAATCTTAAGCAGCAAAGAAATTAATTTCGCCTCTAAACGACAGGCTCGCGGGGCGAGGGTCTTCCTCCTCTAAAACCCCTTTTGTCTGCGCTCGGTGGCTTTGATGCTGGGCCCAGGAAAATGCTGCTCGCTGTCAAGGGGACCCCCCCCCCGTCCTCCCCAGCGTCTGAGGGCAGAGCAGGATTTTCAAATGACTTATTTAGCGCAGAAAGGCAGAAAATCAAGCGTAAATCTCTAACCGTGGAGACGTTTAACTGCCGAGAGGGATTTGGGGAGAGTGAGCTGGGGAAGTGATGGCTTCTGCCTGCAGGACTTAAATTGGGGGGATGTCTTGTGAAATGCAGATTTAGGGGTTGGTTTGTTTGGGGTTTTTTTTGTTTGTTTGTTTTCAGGGGGCATTTTGGGGGCCAAAACACCCCCCCTGGGCAGCAGGGCAGGAAGGCAAGAGGCTTGCTCTCTCAGCAGCTCCTGCTCCCACCCCAGCCCAGGGGCAGTTCAGGAGGGCAGATCAGACCTCGGCGTCTAATTAGGCGTCAGCTCCGGAGTGTGTGTTTTACTAAGCCCGTGTGTTGCCGAGGGCTGTAGGAAGCAGGGAGGGTTCGACCTATTTTCTTTTTCTCTTTTTTTTTTTTTTCCCCCCTTTCTTGGTGGCTTGTCAGCCGCACGATGGCGAGGGTCTATGAGGAGCAGCATCTCGCCTTGCTGCTGGTTGCAGAAGAGGGGGTACCAGAGGGCAGATTCAAGCAAGAGCAGGCTCCCCTCGGTGTTTGATGCAGGGATATGTTTTACAGTGTTCGGGATAAATAGCACATAGGGCTGTCTCATGTGCATCTGTCTCACGGGAAGCATTGATTTTTGACATCTCCCTCCTGTTTCCTCATGTGCCTTTGAAAGCACGTGTGGATTGAGCAGCTCTTTCCATCCTTCCTCATCAGTTTTGGCTGGAAATGAGAAACCCGGTTCAGCTCTTCAGTGAGCTTTCTGCGCTCGGGGAACACGGGTTGCTGCTTTTTGCTGGCACATGTGCTCAGCTTTCCCTAAATACTGGGGATGGTGGGAGCAGCAAGGGCACCGGCTGCTGTGCTGGGAGTTTGGATTGGGAAAGCAGGATGGCGGAGGGGCTTAGAGGATGCTGCACGTGTGGGAGGTATCCATGTACACCCGGTCCAGAGATGATGGTGCATGGGGCTTTCTGCAAAGGAGACAGGTCTGTGCTCCCAGGGATGGGGCTGCAGGATGCGGTCCCTTACGCCGGTGCGGTGCCCGTGGCCCCATAACGCGAGGGCTTTGTTCTGCACCATGCACCTGGCAGCCAACGGCACAAAAGTACACGGGGGGCTTGCAGGGGAAGAGCTGTAACCCAGTGCTAACGAATGCACCCTGGCTCTGGAAATGGGATTTCAGGGTGCCTGAGCTGGGATCCCCTTGGTAGCTGGGCTCAGGCACAGCCTATTTCAAAGTCAGAGCTTTGCAAGGCAGGAGCAGACTTTCTGCTCTTCTCAAACTGTGAAGGGTCACCTTTCGCTCCCAGGGATGTTCTCAGGCTTTACGATTTTTTAATTGCAAAGGGAAAACAAGCACACCCAGGTGCTCAGACCAAAGAGGAGAGAGAGAAATCAGCTGCCAGCCTCCAAATGCTTAAAACACAGAAGTGGGGAGATGCTCCCATTTCCCCGCTTGCTGTTAAAGCGCTTGCAGGGTGGCACGGCGTGAAGGCACCTGTGTTCCCATATACAGCTGGATTTTCAGCTGCAGCAGTGGTTAAACATGCTGTCGGGGTGGGGTGGGGGGGTGGAAGCAGGACTCTTCTGAGCATTGGGAAATCCAGAAGGAAATTAAGCCATAGCTTCATTATTGCTAAATTACGGCTTCTTTTCCCCCGCATCTTTCCAAGGACAGATGGGTGCGGAGGTGCGTTTCTGTCTTAGAGGAGGAAAAATTATTTCTTGGGGGGGGGGGGGGGGGGGGGAGGTAAACAAAAACAAAAAAAAAAACACCAAACAAAAAAACCCCCCAAAAAACCCAACAAAACCAACCAAACAAAAAAAACCCCAAAGCCCCCCCCCAGCCCTCTTCTGCAAGGGTGGGGGAGATGGCAGGGAGAAAAATAAATGGGTGAATGAGTAGCCACAAATATTAGCATTTCAGAGAGAGCTGCTCGATGGAGATTGTTCACCACCGGGCAGGCTTTAATAGGAGTGATAAGGTTTGCTTTTGTTCTCGGGCTCTTACTTAATCAGCCTGTCTCATTGCGATTTTTCTATCGGTGCACTTCATCACACAACTTTCATGTGCGAGTCCCAGCTGCAGCAAATCTTGTTAAAATGGCCTTGTTCAAACACGGGCGCTGGGTTTGTTCCCTAGAGCTGCAATATGGATAGATGGAGTGCAAGGATGGAGGAATCAAAGGACTCCTAGTCCTGTGTATTTTATAATTCATTGCATAGCTAAGTTGCAGAATATTTTTCCTCTAACAAGCTTGAAGGCTTCTTCCATATCTAAAGGAATATTATCCAAGGAGGCATTTGGGCAGGGGGGGTTTAGAGACCTGCTGCTTTCTGTGTACCGTTTGCCAATGATTGAACAGCTTCCCTGCTCCTTATTAGTATTGCACTCTTGCATTTATTTTGTACTAGAGCGCTCTGCAAATAAAATTTTAAAAAGCTGCTGCTCTTGCCGCTGCCTCGGTACGCTGCAAGTGGCGGAAAATAAAGATGATCGAGTCCTGGGGGGGGTGGGGTGGGTTTCGATGGTAAGGTTAGCAAACACTGAAACAAAGCRTGGCGGAGAGCCTTTCCCTAATTGAATCCCTGGTTAATTTGGTCCTCCGTTTAATTTGCCCCCTGCTCCAGACGTCGGATGATTCTCACTGAAAATAGCCCAAAACGTGCTTATTTATTTTTTGTTTTGATCCCTGTCCATGAGTGCTCCCGGATAATTCAGTCCCCGAAGGCAGGAGCTTGCTGCGGGAAGCTGGAGCCGGGGAATGCGAGCGGAGCCCCCTGTAATTAGATGACGACTCCAAAGGGTTATTTAGATCTTGCAGTTGGCATTAGTTGCACAGCACAAGCTGGGACCTGCCCCGCCGTCGCCCGCATCAGCTGCTCGTGTCGGCCCCCGGGTGACATTTGCCTCCAAACTTGCCCAATTTTTTTCCCTGCTCACCCGGTGGTTTTCACACTTTAATCGAGCTGTGGTTTAAATCCACCGAAAGCAGCAGCGGTCGCCCAGGTGTCTGCGTAATCTGGAGACTTGAGCTCCTCAAGTGCTACACTGTCCCTAATTAAACCTCCCCATCGCTGGTAATGAAGATTAGCACAAGGAGGAGAGACCTAATTGACTTCCTATCCGAGGCTGCATTTGCAAGGTTGAGGGTTTTTTTTCCCCATCTTGTTAACTGAGCAAACTTGATTTGGGAATTGGGGAAGGGTGAGGAAGATGGAGCCCTGATTCCACTTTGTGACAGCCTTTTGTTTGTGTGTTGGTTTTTTTTGGTTTGGGTTGGGTTTTTTTGGAGCAGGACCAATTCCAACCCATCAGGCCCGATGCCACGGTGAGGGTCGAAACACTGCAACCAAACCAGCCCTCTGTGCTGTGACCGGGGAGCCGGATCTGCAAAAATCATGTTACCGATGCGCTTTGTTCTTGAATTTCACAGATTCTTCCCCAGAAGCCCAGCCCAAGTACATCAAAGGTGGCAAACGCTATGGCCGGCGGTCCCTGCCGGAGTTCCAGGAGTCGGTGGAGGACTTTGCCGAGGTGACCGTCATCGAGCCGCTGAGCGAGGAAGCGCAGCCCCCGCACATCGCCTCCAGCGGCTGCGAGGAGGTGAGCGGGAAGGGGCCGGGTGCTGGGGTGGGCTGTACCCCCAAATGTCACTGCTCCCCGCGCTGTCCTAAGGTGGTTTGGATGTCCTTGGGGTTGTCCTAGCGAAGGCGATGGTCGCCCTCCTCGCCCGTCCCCAGGGATCAGCYGTCCCAGGCGGCACCTCCCTTCCTGCAGCCCCGAATTCCCGTCCGCAGGCAGGCTGCTGTGGGAAGCCGGGGAGGAGCCAGGCTCGCGCAGCGTCGCGGTGACGTGCACCGGGTGCCGGTGCCGCTGGCCTCCCCGCGCCCCTGGCCGCAGCGCAGGCCAGCAATTAAGTGAGAGCTGTAACGCTGCCTCGGTGGCTAACGAAGTGTGGGCTGGGAGCTGGGCRAGCAGAAGGCGAATGTCCTCATCTATTAGCTCATCTGCAAAAACCCGGCCGTGGCTCCGGCGCTCTCTGGTAGAGAGGGGATGGGGAAGAGGGGCGGTGAGCGGCAGAGCTCCGCAGCAGGTGGCTGCTTTGGGATGGGGCCCTAAATCCAGAGCCACCAGCTTCTCTGGTCAGTCCTCTGCATTTTATTTTCCCAGCAAACAGCTTGAATGCTCCTGCATGAAAGCAAAAGGCTGGCCGCCGCGGGAGCTGCACGGCTCTCGGCAGCCCCCGTGCCCCACGTATGCCTGTACCTATGCTTGCTCAAAAATCCAGATATTTTCCCCCCCCTGGTTTTGTGATCAAAATTAGTGGCTCTCTTTGTGCTAGTGCTTTCAACTCCAGAATCTCATCTTGCTTTTCCAGAACAGAAAAGCAAAAGGTGACGAGCGGTTGGGTTTGGTGGCGTGTGTTAGCGTACGGCCATGGCAGCATTTCCCTGCTGCGGGGCTCGTTCCAGCCTGCCCGGGTTTGCCAAGTATTGTCGATTCAGTGTTGCGTGTTCAGGAGCACRCGGTGGGAGTCTTCCAGTGGGAAGGAGAAATGCTGTTGCTTTCTCCCCTCCGCTGTCTCCTGGCTTCACTTGTGCTTTCCTAGAGATGGGGGGGGGGGGGCTCTGCAGCCACCTGCGTAGGGGGATGCCCAACTCTGCATGGGGAAGCAAGGGAGAAATTTCTMATTTCCAGGTTTCCGGTGTTATTCCTATGCAACTGAGCTTAAAAATAAAATTAAAAAAAGCCTCGAAGAAAAGCTTTTCTACCAGAGCCAGCTTCTTTACACTGTTCTTGGTAACCTCTGCTCACCACCACGGGGATGCTCATCCATCTCCTGGTGCCGGCCGCATGGGCTGCCCTGACCTTGAAATCAATGTTAATCTGCCCACCACCCCCAGGGAAGCGATGCCCTTGATAGAAGAGGCCACTCTAATCTTACTCCTCTGTTTTAGCTGTCAAGGAGGTGTAAAAGGTTAGTCTATTAACAAGGTTAGTCAATTAACTCAACTGGTACGTAACCACACTGTGCTCCCCATTGGCTGCATCAGTCTCCTGGTGGGACCTCTCGTTGCACTTTTTGGGGTGGGCGGGATGGTTAATTCTCTTGCAACTTGAGCAAAAATCAGAATAAATTTGTAAAATCCCCATTTTTCACCTTTATCAGCATTACTATCTTGTCTCTCAAAGAAGATCCTCTTGGTATGTATAGAAATCAGTTGCTTGAAGGCATTGGGGGTTCCGGGGCTGAAACGCCGGGTGGTGTTGGGGACTCCTGAAGCATTGATTTCTTGGGGCTCGGCACAACTAGCAGCCTTTGCCCAGGCTTCTCCTGCTGCACATATAAACACACTGCTGCCTGCGCTCCACAAGCCTGCCTCCAGCCCAGGGTGTTTTGCCGGCCTGAGAACTGGGGCAGTGTGGCTTAATTGGTGCTTTCTTTCAACCGGTGCCAATTAAAAGGGCTCAGGCTCTGTCTGAGAGGCTTCCTTCCCCTTCTTGTCTCTGTAAACACGAGAGGAGAGGCTGGAGGGCTGGTCTGTGCGTGGGATCGGCTGCCCAGAGAGGCTCTGCCACCTCCATCCCTGGAGGCTTTCCATGTGCCGCTGGACAAAGTCATGAGCAGCTGGGTCTGAATTCAGCGTTGACCCTGCCATGAGCAGAGGGTGGTGTAGGGATCCCGAGGTTCCCTCCGACCCATGTGAGTTTGTCCCCACGGATGCTACTAGGCTAATGGGTGATGAGAAATGAGTGGCTCTGGCAGCTTTATGGAAGTGGTGCTAATGGAGTCGCAGCCGTGAAAGCACCTAGAAACACCATGTGAAAGCTTGCGGTGGTCAAAGCTGTGCATCTCTGGCTCTGGCTGTCACTTAAGCTTGTTTGTCCTAAACTTTTGGTGGGCTTTCAAGCCCGTGGCAGCTGAGAGCTGGCCCAGCGTGCTTGGGAAGTGCGGTGACCTTGCTCTTGTTTCCTTTTCKCCTTGCATTACACCTGGTGATGATCTGTGCGGTGGTGGTGCAGGGTTGGGATGGGGAGCAGGTTTGGTGGCCATGGGGTACCAACCCCAAGCTGGTGGTAGGGCAGCAGCACCCTTTGGCTCATGGGTCCCCAGCAGCGCACCCCTGGGTACACAGCCAGACGTGGCCAGTCTTAAGGCCATGCTGACTTTCAAACCTCAGCGTAGGGCATCTGTCATCTCCCCTTCCCCAGCTGCTGGCTCTGCTCCTGGAAAGGTCCCTCCTACTCGCAGGTTGTAGAAACCGCTGTCGGGTCCCAGCTCTGTCCCTTCAGTGCCCGCCRAAGCCACTCGCTTCCCAGACATCCATGTGTTCGCTTCTGCGTAGAGTGGTTTCCAGCACGGCATGGCTTCTCAGAGCAAAACCGCCTGGGAGGGTCGGGCTGAAACTCTTTGTCTTCAGGTCCTCGATGTGCAAATGCGAGGCTCCCAAAGTGCAACTGTCCTGTAAAGCCAGGATCTGCAAATAACAGCTCAGGATAGTGCTTGCTCCCCCCAAAAGTGCATTTGTGATGTGACTCTGGTGTTTTGCAGCTGAAGGCAATTTGCAAAGCAGGTTGTGGAGATTTGCTGTCTTTCAGGGGTCTCTGCTCCAGCTGCTCAGACCAGCAAGCTTATCTCTGGGCAAGCACGCAGGGAGGGAAAAATGGGGGCCATCAGCATTGGTGCGAAGGCTCACCTTGCCGCGTGCAAAGCAGAACAGGCTCAGCGTGCGCTCCTGATCGTCATTTTAATTAGCAATATATTCTGGTGGAGAACAAAGGTCTGTCTCGCTGAAGCAGATGGCGGGGGGGGGGAGAGGTTGCTGCTTTATTATGGGGAGAGGCCACCGTGAGCAAACGGCACAGGCTGCAGATGCTCGCCCAGGCCCCGGGCTGGAGGGTGGCGAGCATTGAAAGTCGTGGCCATCTGCTCCTCAGCCCGGCCAAGCACGCGCCTGCCCAAATAATAATGCATTCCTGGGACCGCCGCTCCCGCGTGCGGCCCGCCGATGTGTGTGACCCGCATCCAGCTGTAGCACCACCGGGGCCGGGGAAACAATGCCGTGCCTGACATGGGGATGCGCCGACCCCCCCGCACCCACCCTGGCCCCCCTTTTGTCCTCCCATCGGYGGTGGGCGACCCCAAGCCCCCACTGCACAAAGGGACCCCCTCGCCCTCCGCAGCGGAGCCCCGGTACGGGGAGGGAGGTCACGCAAGCTCCCTGGGGTCGGTGACAGTGGGTTACCAGCCCGCAGCTCCCGCCCCGACTACGTTCAGCCTCTTGAGGTTGTTGGTATTTATGGAGTTATCGTGTGCTGTGGTTTGCGGTTCTTGGTTTTGAGGTAAGTCCTTGAAGTGAGAGGTTCTGGTGCTAAATGGTTTAGATCTGATTCGATTTAAAAATATATATGTTACTTATGCAAAAAGACTTGGACATAGCAGTGGACCCCCCTTCTGAGCATCACTGCCCAGATTCTCCTCGGTGTCCCCCTGCAAGGACAAGGATGAGTGACTGTGGGGTGGTAGCCCTGTCTGGTACCCAAAGATACCTTCTCCCAGCACCAAGTTGGCTGTTGCATATGTACAATAGGCTTGGATGGTGTCAGCTTATGCATTTTGGGGAATGTGGGCTGTTTTCTGCCTTTGCAGATGGTAATTTGACGGTACCTGTTGCTTCAGCTCTAGCTTTTTGTGTGTTTGTCCTGATGGTTTATCAGGCAAACCAGGAGTCTGCCACCCTAATGCCTTGATGGTGGTGCTAACTGGACTGCACTTGTTTGGGCCAAAATCTGCAGCTTTCTAGTGCAGTACTATATATATATATATACACTCTTGGCTTTGTCCAGAACATCCAGCAGAGCTGCAGGTTCCAGCCCTGCCTGTGACCTGCCTCTGCCAGGCTGATTTCTGCCTGAAGCCTTGCCTGGGAAAGCAAAGGTTAAGCTCCCCTCTCCATCCGAGGCTCTCCCCGATTCCTGCCCTGGGACTGGCCCCAAAAGCAGAGGGGTACGTTGAGATGCTGCAGCAGCAGCGAACGGCCCTTGTATGGTCCAGCAGATGAAACGGGAGCAAGCAGCAGAGCTAAAAAAAGTCCAGTGACCTAATCCAGTTTCCATGGTAACGTTGTAGATTAATGGCTTTTAGCTGTAATCTGAATGAGACGTATTGAACTTTTACATGATGATTTAGAGCCTCTTTATGTCCTGGGTGACTTTGACTTCAAATCCATCAGTCACGTGCGTGCAGAAGTACCCACTTGTAACGGTGGAGAAGTAACATCTGCCGACGCTGTTGCTAAACCAGAAGTTAATATCGCTGAGCATCGTGTGTGAGTAAATACCCTCGGCTGGTACAAGGGTGGTAGAGACAAGATAATGTGTAGTACATTGGGAAATCATTTTAAACATACTTCTGCCTTGCTCCTAGTGCCGCCTGAGCTGATGTGGTATTGCCACAGAGGAAGCAGGATGGCTTAAGACCAGCAAAGAATACGTTTGGGTTTTTTTTTTTTTTTTTCTCTCTAGCTAGCTCAGCGGAGAGCTTGTTGGCAGCACGGCTTTGTCTCCCGACGTAGAGCTACAGTTAGCGGAGGCGTTTTG
The DNA here is from genome assembly GCA_035582835.1 of Phoebastria nigripes. NCBI lineage: Eukaryota > Metazoa > Chordata > Aves > Procellariiformes > Diomedeidae > Phoebastria > Phoebastria nigripes. The sequence continues at coordinate 1,747,738 of JAYKAV010001445.1, read as the reverse complement.
GAATGGGCTTGGCTGAGCGCAGGCTGCTGGCCCTTGAGCTCTGCAGGCAGATGGGTCCCCCTTGTCAAAAGGGAAAGCATAAAGCAGCAAAAGCTTCATTTCCCAAATCGCACGTGCTCTGGAAGCAGATGTCCCGATTGCACTCGTGGGTTCATTGTAGCTTAATTACCTGTCGTGGATGCGCATTCCCCAGTGCCCGGGATACCCGGGCTCTGCGGCTGGCGTGGGTGACATGCGATCGCCCGCAGAGGGGAGCGGGGCCGTGGGATGGTGTTGCGCCACGCAGATTTCTGTCAAGGGCTACCCATGATGGGGATGCTCGAGACTCGAAGCGTGCTGTGCTCGTGTCCCGGCTTGCAGGCTAGCAGCGTACAAGACCTGTGGGCTGCAGGTGGTAGTTCTGCAATGGGGAAAATAGGGTGCTGGAAGGAAAGGATAACCCAAACTCAGATGGTGCCTATATGCAGCTCATGATCTTCCCTGTGTCCTCATCATCTTGATCATTGATACCTCTAAGACGAGCAGCATGGTTTGCTTGGAGGGCAAATCTCTCCCTCCCTCCCTCCCCATCAACCTGCCAGACTCTGATCTGTCACCTCTCCTGGGTCATTTGCGGGGCTTTGGGCGTCTTTTGCTGCAGCTGTGGTTTATTCCTACCAAAGCACCTTGTGTGCCAGAAACAGGCAGCATCAAAGAGCCGTCGGTTGCCAGCCCAGCCCGTGGGGAGCGGGGAGATGAAAGCCTGGCAGCGTTGCTGGAGCCCTGTAGCTCGTTTGATGCTGATCGCAGAGTCTCTTTCATACGGGTGATGTCTTGCAATAGTAATAACTCGGGAACCTTTTGTTTTCTCCCCAGCACTGGAAGACGCGAGACAGCGAGGAGTATGAGGCTGAGGGTAAGAGCAAACAGCAGCACTTGTATGAGCTTATTGTCTTTTCAGCTTTGAAGATGAATCAGAGGAGCACTTTAAGACGGTCTCAGGCCAGCTGGGTGTGCTGGGCAGTCCCAGCCTGGTGCAGTGCAGAGCTCGGGAAGGCGTGCGTAGGGCAAGCAAGCCCCAAGCTGGGAATGAAAGCTAAAGCGGGGCTCCTTGGGGGGCACAGTCTTGTGCCTTACCCTCTCTGCCCTCTTTTCTTCCTCCTGTCCAGTGCAGAGACTGCTCTGCTGCAGGTGCTCCCGGTCTCCCTGGCCCCAGCACCCCCAGAGCAGCAGCCGGGGCTGGTCCTGGTCCCCACTCCTGCCCTGGGGGCTGTGGGGCTGCTGGCTGTAGTGGAGCACGGTAGGCACTAGATGTCAGCACGGACCAGTCATTAAATGTTTCCTAATTGTCCTGTAAGGGAGAGCGGGGTGACCCCCGGGCTGCGGAGAGGCTCCCCATCCCACCCTGCTCCTTGTCCCGCATGGGCACAGCTTGCAGGGCTTGGGCACTGAGCAGGGATAGCAGTGGGACATGTCCTCCTCTGCTCCAGGATGTGGCCAAAGAGGTTTTTTTGGTGTTTTTTTTTCTTTTTTTTTTTTTTCCCTTCTGCTGGTTCAGGCAGGGATGCTCGAGGGGGACTCTGCAACGTTAGCTAACAGCGTCGCAGCGAGCTCCTCTGAGTGCTGCTCCTGTCACTGGCCTGGCAGGCTTTGGCACTAACCCTCAGCACAACCCGCAGCACGCAAAGATGCGTTTATAACTAAGCCATGCAGCTTTTAATTGTTCCAGCACCTCTTCCATATTTCAGCTGCTCTCTATCCCCTACCCTGACCAGCGAGACCAAATTTTTGCTCCAAAAGCTGCTTTTCCAGCCCCAGGATGAGGTAGCGGATGCAAGGAGGTGACCTTGCAGCTGAGCAAGCTCTGACTGTTTTGTGTCTAGTAGCTCTGTGAGCGTTTCCAGCTGGGTGGGACTGCACTGCAGGCGTTTGCTGGAGGTAGAGGAAATGTGTTCAGCCGAAGGCTATTGGTGTTTTGTTTTTTTTTTTTTTTATTCCCCTGAAGAGGTGTTTGGAAGTACTTAAATCAAAACATACACTACAGTTTACATTCAAAGGGGATGGGAGTTTAGGCAGCTCCACCTGGGGGGTGACACTTATGGAGACAGGCAACCACTGAAGTTCTCGACCTGGTCAAGGTGTATACGGATATGCAACTTGCTCAGTCCTCTCCCTTAATCCCATAACTGCCCAGAAGAGGAGGRGTCCCTTCTCCATCCATGCCAGCGGCCGAGGCAGCAGGGCTGTGCTTCCCCTGGCCACCAGCCCACGTTGGCCATTGGCCTCATCCACGTCCCTGGAGATCCTCCTGGCCGTGGTCCTGGCTGCAGCTCGCCCTGCGCCTGGATGCGGGGTTCCCTACCCTGTGGTGGCACACGCGAGTTGAATGCTGAGCAGGATCTGCTCCTTCTGGTAGAGTCCGATAGCCATGCTGGTGCCGGTAGCCGTACCCCAAAATTACAAGTGTGCTCTCTGCAGGATGAGGTAAGGCAAATGGTCCCATGGGGTCTGATGAGCAAGGAGGGAGGGTCTGCCCGCTGCAGCAGCGAGTCCCCTGTGATGTGCAAAACCCCCAGGTCTTCTGGTGGTCAYTTGTGTGCAGTGGATGGGCAGAAACCAGAGCAGTTTCCCCCGTTTCCAGGGCAGCTGCGCTTCTGGAACCCAGATGACCTGAATGCCTCCCCCGGAGCATCACTGCCCACCCCGGACTGGATAGAGGAGAAACTGCAGGAGGTCTGCGAGCACCTCGGCATCACCAGGGATGGCCACCTGAACCGGAAAAAGCTCATCTCCATTTGTGAGCAGTATGGGCTCCGAACAGCGGCCGGGGAGGTGAGTGGCCGCGTACAGACCCACTCGCACCTGCGCCTGGGTTTTAGCGTGGCCCCCACAAAGTCTGTCCTGTGGTTGACCGCAAGCCTAAAGCACAAGTGCTGGTTAACAGGTCGCCTCTTGGAAAACGGTTTTCAGCTCCAGCTCGTGGTTTTCCAGCGAGTTTGTTGGTGTCGAACCATCAGACGTGGGAGGCTGCTCTAGTAGAAGGCAGCTGCCAGCCTTACTGACACCGTAGCGTGTGTGTCCTCTCACGCAATCGCAGAGTAAACTGGAATTTAAAAACATATCCTAGATTCCAGGCATGCCTCCTTAATCCCAGAAATCTTCTAGCTAGACGGTAAATATGGGTTAAAATATTCATAGATGGTTGCTTTTGACTCTGAGAAGGCCTGTGGGCAGTTTCTGTCTTCCAGGAAGAGTCTACAAGAAAATTATTTCTTTAGCAAAAAAGTCTCTTGTCAATTTAGGATTTAGTTTTATAAAAAAATCAGACTGTTTTGCATCTTAAAATGACGTGGCTTGTAATCATTTCCTTCATAAAACATGTTTCTGAGYAGGTATTCCTTTGCAGCACTTGCAACAAAATGTTTTCAGGATATTAAGGCAGAAAAGGAAAAAATAAACTGTAGACAAAGAAATAGCGAGTGACTAATCTTAACATCTCTGGTCTTAATAAGGTTGGTCTTGCTTTTCAGAAAGCAGACTGCCCTGAAGCATGAAAGAGATTTATTATAACCTTCCAGTGTCTTGCTATGGGTTGGGTTTGGTTTTTGGTTTTTTTTTTTTTTTTTGCCTGGTCACGTCAAGCTGCTGGGGTTTTGGCATCTGTCTCACTACCTTGCACTGACTTCCTGAGGTCACCCTGTCTCGAGAGCAGAATGAAACAAGGGTTTTCCATGCTGCCTCGCAAGATGGAGGCTCCAAGATGACCAGGAGCTTACACGCTTTTACAGGCAGGGTGTTGGTAGTGTATGTGGCTCTGCAATTTTCTATATGAAGGTTGCTGTACCAGTGTTAGGCTGACGCAGTGTACCAGGTTAACTCTTTTGCTTTGCTCTTTTTTTTTTTTTTTTTTTTTTTTTTTTGTAGAGCCTTAGGGAATGGGATGTTTTCTGCTGTGCCAAATTGTTGCCGCGGTGTTTTTGGCGATAGCAGATGTGATTTCTATCCCCTGCTGCATGCAGGTGCTTGAAGAGGTGCTCCGTAACCTGGAGCAAGATGGCACCATGAGCGTAGAGGACTTCTTCTACGGCTTGTTTAAAAACGGAAAATCGCTGACGCCCTCGGCATCTACTCCATACAGACAGCTGAAACGACACCTCTCCATGCAGGTGAGAAACTGAGGTGGATCCCAGGGTAAAAGCAGGAGGAGGGAAAGAAGTCCTGGGTAAATTCCACCTAGCCTGTCTCCTCCTCTTCCTCCACACTTGTTCCCGTGGTGGGGCAGCCTTGGAGGGGGTGGCAGTGAGCCGCTGCTCTGCCCTGCCGGGGAGCGGAGCCGAGCCAGGGATGCCCCGGTGAGCACAGCAGCACCGTGGGCACGACTGCCTCCGCCCCGAGCGAGAGCAATGGGGTGAAGCTGCCGCAGGTTTCCTCTGGATGTGTTGGGGTATATGGGGAATAATGCAGAAAACACCCTCACGATGAAGGGGAGATGGCTCCCCTTTAAAGTAGCGTGGCTCGGAGACGGCTCTTGCAAGCTGTGAAGTGCAGTAAGTAAATGGTATAAACTGGATGCGGGGGGAAGCGGTGGTCTGGGGTAGGCTGGAGAGCGTGGGCATGCAGGTCCTGCATCTCTAAATTTTTTTTTTTTTTTTTTTTTTTGAGAAAGAGTCTGAAATCAACCACCTCTCTTTGCCTGGAAGCTGAGGGCTATAGCAAAAGCACCTGTACATATGCTCCCTGCAGCCTTTTTAGGGGAGGTGACACTTGAAACCAAAAATGGATAGTGGAAAACACTTTCGGAGCATTGAGGGCTACTCTGAAACTGTTCTTCCTTGGATTTATTTTAAATCCAAAGCGCCTGGTTGTGCTGCGGTGCCGTGAGGTCAGCAGCGGCGCTCCTGCCGGCTATTTGCTTGGCAGTGAGGAAAAGCAGACCTTAATCCTTAATCTCCAGAGTACTGTTAGCAAAATTACATTTATAAGCCTTTCTCGTCGCGGGGTGGCCAGATGCCTGGGCTCTGCCCATGCCCCGTCGCACCCTCTCCCCTCTCCCGGCAGTCCTTCGATGAAAGCGGGAGGCGCACGACCACCCCCTCGGCCATGCCCAGCACCGTCGGCTTCTGCCTCTTCTCCAGCCTGGATGATGGGATGGGCTACGGCTGCGTGGAGGGCGTCCTCGACTGCTGGCACCAGGAGGGCATAGAGAACAGCCAGGAGATCCTGAAGGTAACCAGTGGCTCCACCTCACCCCTTTTGCTTTTTTTCCCCCCCCCCCAGTGTGGAATGCTGGACTGTAGCTGGATACTTCCCCCCACCCCCCCCTTTAAAATTCCCAGTGCTAGTGACAAGAGTCTAACTGTTCTGGGAAATTTCCAATAATTTCCTTTATTGAAATGATGGTGCATCCCAGAGAGCAAGAAGTTAATGATAAAAATGTAATGTGGCTTCCAGCTTAGCTCAAAGAGGTCACCTATATTTGTAGAAAAGCAGTTTAATTCCTTGACCTCACTGAATACCTGCACCTGTGAACCTTTTAGCTCTGGGATGACCTGAATGATTGCCTGTGCTGAGGTGGAGGACAGCACTTGAAACCCTGTCCAGTAATTAGTGGTTTATTATACAGAGTAAAAGGGTAATGGGGGTTGCAAATCAGATACCTGAAGTAAACCCCATCCCTGTCCATCTCGCTAGAAGCTGTGGATGGAAGATAATTTCACGTGTCTATTCTGAGACCATCGCTGGGTTGCCGGCAGCGATGATGGCAGATTTCTCTTGGCATTTAATGTCCCGCGTGGATGTTGAACATCCAGGTTGTAATAAACTCTGCTATTGCTYAGGCTTTAAAACTCACTTGGAGCCTGGGCTCGGGCAGGCCAGCTTGATAACCTGGTACTGCTTTCACCAGGCTTGGGTGGTACACCTTTACCTTCTCTTCTGCTTGTTGCTTTCCACTGGTAACTTGCTTTGTTACCGGTGTCACCGGCGTGGTTTCTCCAGTGTTTCAGCCCCACCACTAGCCCTCCTGCGCTCCGCTTTGTGCTCCTGCCGAGTTAGGTTGAAGGGAATTACAAGCAGTTGCTGATAATTTATTTTCGAAGAGGTGGGATCTTTGCTATCAAATACCTCCTACGAGGCTTCTTCTGTGTTGTCTCTATTGCAAGAGCTGGTTTTGTTTAACATGAACATCTTCAACCACTTTCTTGCAGCATTTGAATATGTAAAAAGGCCGGTGTAGTTAGGTCCCCTAGAGAATTAATACTTTTAATCAGGTGTGGGCTTAATTTCTTGTTGGTCTTGCAGCACAACCAGGACACTTTCCATCTCCACAGCTGGCAGCAGCTCTTTAATGTAGGAAGGTGGTGGAGATGTCTGGTTTATTGCCCCACAGGCATTCGTGACAGATTAATCGGCAAGCAAAGATCTTTTCTGAGCCTCCTCATTTTATTCTGTCACTTCATGTACCAATGTCTCCAGGCTCCTGCGGGGCAGGAAAGCTCGTTCTGCTCTAACCTTGTGGTGTTTTGCAGGCTTTGGATTTCAGCTTGGATGGGAAGGTGAACTTGACAGAGCTGACGCTGGCGCTAGAAAACGAGCTTTTAATAACCAAGAACGGAGTCCACCAGGCAGCCCTGGCGAGCTTCAAAACGGAGATCAGACACTTGCTGTAAGTCACCAGGATCGCCGGCTCCGCCGCTTCCTCGTTGCCCTCTCCGTTTGGCCAAGCAGGAGCTTAAGTAGCAGCTGATTAATGGTGGTTCATAGCATCTCTCCAAGGGGCATCAGCGTGGTGCTGCAGTTTCACTGGAAGGCTAGGTTCTGTGTCAGCTTGGTCAGAAACTTTCAACTCTCATTTTGTATGGTTAAAACACTCAAACCCAAGTATCACAGAAAAATAGACTTTTAAAAAAAAAAAAAAAAATCAAAGCAGCAGGTTGTTTCCAGCCCCACTCTACGGTCTGGAAATGGTCATTGCAATCTGCAGTGGTCATTGATGGGCAGGGAATGCAAAACTTAAGACAGAGGCTGGTGCAATTTGATAAGCAGTACCTTTAATCCTAACTGATTTCTTGTAGTAGTGTTACGTAGGTTTTGCCGTGAGATGGAGGTGTGGGTGAGGTACAGAACCACCATGTGCTCCCACTTTTTTCATTTGAAAGTCAACACAGTTTGACTTTGCGCTGGACTTGCTGTGCAGGCTTCTCCAGTGAGAGAGTGTAGGAGATGGGAAACATTTCCCTGTATGTATATTTATTAATTTATAAATTATATACATGTACTACTGAAGCTCAAATATTTTTTCCCGCACACCGATGGATCATCTTGTCCACCCCACTTTGGAGACCCTGCTTTAAGCATCGCACCCTCAGTTTTGCATTGGTTCATTCCTGTTGTGTAACTGTTGCATCCACCTGCCACGTGCACACGCTCCAGTTGTTAGTGGTGTTTTGTTTGTGCTGTATATCTTTGAATAGTTTAGATATTTAYCAGCTTATGCATCCACCTCCATGCAATACGATAGATGACTTTCGCTGGTCATTAAGACCGCACGTGTCCTGTTACTTGTTGGCTTACTACTTGTGGTTGCAAGCTGCCCGCTTTGCTTGTATGAAACCTCAACAAGATGAGGCTTCCCACTGTTTGTTTGCATCTACATGTCTAAATATCTTTTTACGTTCACTCAGTGGAGAGATTTGTTGTCGAGTTCCCATTGAGAAAGCTGCTCGATGTAGCAGATCTTACAAACTTGTGATCAAAACCAGATCGGATGTAGTGTAAGGATGAAGTGGTAAAGGTAATAAAATGATGAAAACAAGTAAATGCGGCAGAAAGTGGCCTGGCAAAATGGCATAGCGCTGCAATTCGGGGGGCTAGACCATAGCTGAGGAGTTCACGTGTTGAGGTCTCGGGACCTATGGGGATATCAAGACAGGTCCAGAGCTATGTGTGCAAGTTCATATCTAGTGACTAAATGCAGTTGATGATAAAAGACCCTTGGAGAGCCTTCTGAGCTGTTCTTCTCTGACAAGCCTCTTGCAAGTACCTTCTTTGGGGGAGCCGGGAGGGGTGACCTAATCCAGGCTGGCTGTGCTTACTCTAGGGAGAGGGTTGACCAAGTGGCCAGAGAGAAAGAGAAGCTGCGGTCAGACTTGGAAAAAGCCGAAAAGCTGAAATCCCTGATGGCCTCCGAAGTGGATGACCACCACGCGGCGATTGAGCGCCGGAACGAGTACAACCTCAGGTACGGCGTCCCGGTTCACCCCTCCCCTCCTCTTTGGGATCACTGCCGCGGCATTGCAGGGACTCGGTGACGGAGGTGTGGCTTTGTGCCGGCTGATTGTCACCAAGCTTCACTCGCAGCAGTATTTGCCGCCTGCTTCTTTTTATGAGGTCTCCTTACCTCCGATGCCTTCATAGGAAGCTGGATGAGGAGTACAAGGAACGAATTGCAGCTCTAAAGAATGAGCTCCGGAGAGAGCGGGAGCAAATCCTGCAGCAGGCTAATAAACAGCGGCTGGAGYTGGAGCAGGAGATAGAAAAGCTGAAAACCGATGAGAACTACATCCGGGACCGCCTGGCCCTYTCCCTGAAGGTAACGGGGACTAAATGCAGCCGGCGTTCTCCCCAACAAGGCAAGGATGCCCAGAAGTGGGAGGCGACRCTTGCAACGTAGTCCTTGTTGCGAGGATGCGTTACAGTGCATGTTGAGCTAGCTGAAAGTAATTTCAGCAGCAAGATAAAGGCGTATCCATGAAAATTGTTTTTTGGGTCACCTCGATAGGTTACTCCTTGGATTCATAAGGCTCCAGTTCAAATCTCTGCTGCCATCAAGTGCGGAGTGTGCGTGGGTACGGCTGTCGGATGGGCCGTCTGCCTTGCTGGCTGTTTGGCTGTCTAGCCAGGAGATAACATGTCTTGACAAAGTTTAAAATATTGCTTTAAAACAAAACAAAAAAAAAACAAAACAAAAACAACAAAAAACAAAACCCAAACCACTAAAGCAAGCTTGCTGTTTTGCTTTTTGATAATTTATCTGCTGCCTAATGCAATGGTACCACTCACCCATGACCCCACAGATTCACATCCTTTTCCTAGATTTTTTTTTTTTTAGAAAACACTTAAGTCACAACTCTCTTTATCTGACCGCTGCCTTACCATATAATTAACTTTTGCTCAGTTTAAAAAAAAAAAAAAAAAGGTAATGGTGGTGTCTTACAAACGACATCAAAAGTGCTGACAGTCAGAGGGAGCTAATACACCCTTACAGATGTTCAGGTGAGCAGCTTTTGAAGGGGGTGGCCGTCCTRTGAGCATCAGGAAAATTGTAAAATACCCCTTCTGAAGCAGCCGTCTGAGAGGTGAGGGGAGCAGAGGAGCGCAGGGTTTGCAGGTCTGGTGTTCACACTTGCTGTTTTGCCGCGGCAAGAGGGGTTGTGTGTGCGCGGGCTCACAATTCCAATCTTCGGCTGAAGCTTGTAACAGTGTCGTGCTCTGACTTGACTGGGAGATTACTCTTTTCTAATGAGTTACCATGTGCTAATGTTTTCCTTCTCCAAATGCTGAGGCTGTTGGGGGGTTTTGTTTGGTCCAGGAAAACAGCCGCCTGGAAAGCGAGCTATTGGAAACGGGAGAAAAACTGGCCGAGTATGAAAGTTTGGCAAGCAAACTGCAGAGGAACTTGGAAAACGTCCTGGCTGAGAAGGTAAATCCTCCTCATCCCAGTATGCGTCCAGAATTAAATCGCTTTTCAGTTACTACACTCGAGCTGCCAATTTAACTAATAGCCAGAGGCTCTTGGGGTCCCTATCCAGACGTGACCAAGGCACAGCCTACCTCGACATGGAGTGCCTGACTGGCTTCCAGTTAAGGAAATTAAAGATACTCCACCTTAGCTGTAGTTTTATACAAATTAACAGCAGGGAGCCTTACAGTGAAGCAATCATCCCGCAGATCTGCAGGGATTTTTTTTTTTTTCTTCTCCCTAGCACATAGTTTTGGATAGACCCAACGTGCAGGTCCTTTCTAGGGAAGGTGATACACGAGGTGTTAGGTGTTACGTGGCATCTCTGCTAAACTTCGGTGAAAATCGAGGTGAACAGCTGATCGTGGTTGTATTACAATAAACTCATCAGAATATCAGCTTCTCCAAAGGCACTTCTGTGCGTGTGCATCTATAGACAAAGGCTTATATACTGGGATTCTCCCCCAGCATCTGTTTTCCAGACTTCTTTAAAGTTGGGGTTATTGATCCAACTGAGATGTGCATAGGCTAAGCTAGAAAGCTGTGGTCTGAAATCAAAGTTAGCATGAGAGCTATGGTGAGATAGCAGCTAGTATTTGTTAGGGAAGGTMGCTCGTTGTTCCCTACCAGCAGGGAAGCAGAGTTTCTGTATTTAAAACAAAACAACAAAAAAAAACAAAACAAAAAACAAACCAGAGGGGAGAGGGCACAGGCTGCAGGGCTGCTTGCGAATGGCATCYGGGCTGTGACGAGCAGGGCTGTTTGGTGGAAGAGTAACTGGATCCCATTCATGCCGTTTCAGTTTGGTGACCTGGATCCCAGCAGCGCGGAGTTTTTCCTGCAGGAGGAGAGACTGGCGCAGATGAGAAGCGAGTACGAGCGGCAGTGCAGAGTAAGTGGAGCCCGGGGCTGGAGACCCGGCACCCGTCTGCCCGTGTTCACCRAGAATGCCCTTACTGCAAACTATGCACTAGCCGTTTTTTGATTTATGAAATAAATTTTGCCCTAATTTGAATTCAGAGTTGTAGGAACTAACAGCAGAAGTTAAGATATATCAGAGTTTTGGTGGTTTCCAAAACAGTACTATGTTCTTAAAATAAAACTGAAAATKTAAAGCTTGTCTTCTCCTCCACAAATCTCGTATGGCTAAAATACTTCTTTAAGGTGGGCCTGCAAGCATCTATTTACGTATCTACCTTCTGATGACTACTGTGGTTATGAGCATTCGGCTCACCTGTTCTGCATGATCCTTTTCGTTCAATAAAGGACTACCTTGGCAAAAGGCTGTCTAATCTGAAACAGCACAGTAGCTCTCTTAGGAAGTTGCAGTTTAAAAGCAAAGATTTTCTAGAAATATTTGCTGAATTGATACTAAGTTGCTTGAATRTGCAATTGATTTTTTTTTTTTTGAGTACTGTCAGATATGAATCAGTAGTAAAGTTCACTTTCTGAACCAATGAAATCTGCAGAATTGTGTGTTTACACATTCAGGGATTCATTTTCCTCAATAAACTCTATTCATTGAGCTGAGCGCACGGCATTTGGCACAAACGCTCGGGATGTTCCGCTGGCAAGTGGGCAGAAGTACCAGATGGTAAATGCAGTAATGAGGATCTCTCTTTCTTCATTTGATCTTTTGCTTCTGATTTGATTCTTTTTTTCAAGTAGATGGTGTTTGAGGAGGTATTTCTCAATTGTTTGAAAATGTTCYTAAGCTGCTGTTTAAAAAAGGTCATAGGAAGAGGGAATAAAGTGGAAGGTCCTGGAGCACAATATACTTTGAGGCAGAATAGATACAGGCTCTCAGTCTGAAGAAGCTTCTGCTCTTTTAGTAAGAAACACGTCTGTGACTTCCACAGTTTGGAACCTGGAGAAGGGTGTTGTTTTGCTGATAGGAGGATGACTAACTGTGGCATGATGGCAGGATTATTGACAAGTCTTTACCTACTGTAATTCCCTCCCAAATGTCTCATCGTGGGAGCGTGTTGATGCAGAGATGCTCAGCTGCCTTGGTTGCTTTCACTCAGGCTTCATTTCCCCCCCTCTCAGGAGCTGCAAGACCAGATAGATGAGCTGCACTCGGAGCTGGAGGAGTACCGTGCCCAAGGCAAAGTGCTCAGGCCTTCGCTGAAAAATTCACTGTCGGAAGAGTTCGACATTGATATGAAAAGTCACGGCAATAGTGGTATTGAGCCTGACCAAGGTAAAGCACATCTCCTATATGACCAACCTCTGTGCTGTAGGTATTGATGAGAACATCTTAGAGGCAATTACATCAAAACTTTCCCAAACCTTCAGGGTGAGACTGAAACACCACCTCCGTTTTGCTATTTAACGTTAAGTGGAATACGGCTGTTGTACTCCATTCAAAGCTGAAATTAATGTTTGCGGTTTCTTGTCTGTGTGTGTGATGGGAATTTGAAAGCTGCAAGTAGCTGCCTAAACAAATGTAAATTGATGAAATRATTCTGTTGAGAAGGTATCTCTTTGGGCTTCAAGAAAAGGTATATAATTATTTTTAAAGGACTTGGTTCAGAAGACTGCAACCCATTAAATATGAGCATAGAGGCAGAAATGGCTATTGAACAAATGAAGGAGCAACATCACAGGGATCTACATCACCTCAAACAGGAGCTTGAAGACACAGTAAGCTATTTTAACTTAAAACAAACTTTCACAACTTTTCCAGCCTCTTCATACAAGTGGGATGGTCTTGGAGAAGGACTCTCTATTCCTGATCAAATTATAACCTTTCCGTGAATCTAAGCCTCTGCCTTCCCTGTTCCTTCTGCGTGTTGCTGTGTGATGGAGAGGTGCTGGAGAGGGCTGAATGAGTGCTGCAGTAGATCCTCACGCCGCCCACCAGCTAATGAGAAAGCAGTGAGCCTTTCCAAGGCAGTATTGCATTTCCTGAATTAGCCACTTCATTCCCGCTGGCAAGGGATAATTGTGGGTTAGAAAGGCTGCCGGCAGGAGTCTGCATTGCTAAATGCTATGCTCGTGCAGTCTGGTGGCGTTGAAACGAATCTGTGCTGTGGAAGTATGGAAACTCTGCTGTTATGATACCTGTGCTACTGAAAATGGGCAGTCAGCTCCCCATTTTCTGGGTGTCCATCTGCAGATTAATCTTGCCACACATGCAGAAATAYCTCCGTTGGCTCTACGTGGAGAAAGCTTGGGTCGAGATGGGCTTATGAAGCTGGGGCAGCTCCATTCCAGTGCCTATCTACAGTGGTAGGGYGAGCTGGCACAGCTTTGGGCACAGCATAACACCTACCTCCAGCCTACGCTAGCATCTGCGTCAGGGGGAYGGTGTTTGCAAGGGAGTGAGACCTRCCCACCTCAGCAGGTGAGGTGCACTGGTGTAGAGATGGCCAAGCTTGTTCTGCCAGAGTTGGTTCAGGACCAGAAGTCGGGGGGGTCCTAATCAGGCTTCTACTGCATCTGTCAGACCAGTGCCCACCTCCAGATGAGAGATGGTTGTATAATTATAATTATTATGTAACTATAATCTATTCATTTCACGTATGGCATAACGCAGGTACACTGAAACTGTGTTGTGACGAAGCTGGGATGGGAGTGGGAAAAGGGGACTGATAAAATAATTACCCCAAAAGCATTACTTTTCCTTAAGGGTTTGTCTCGTGTCACTTGGGGGTGGGGGGGAGGAAGGCAGGCCTCATCTGCCTCTTAATTTGGGGAAGGTTTTGAAAAAGTGGTTAGTGAAATAAAAAGAGAGTCCACTTGCAATTTGCAAAACTGACTTAGGACTTAGAAGTTGTTAGTGGCTTCTCTTTTTTCACAAATCTGCTTAATGGAAAAGCATGAATTTCACTGGCTTCTACATAATAGTCATCTTTATCCCAGTAAGAAATTAAGCTGAGCACTCCAGCGTTCTTTGGAAGGGAAATCAATATAGGATGCTAATGTGTAAATCAAAATATTCTGTAGAATATATGGAAATATATAATACAGAAATGTTGAGAAAACATCTCTGTAGAACATTCTGTAGAAAATGAACCAAGGCAATCTGTTTTCCTTTTTGTAGGTGAGCCATTACGAAAAGCAGCTAGATGAGACAAAAATCCACTGTGAAAAGGAGCAAGAGGATATGAGGAAGAAGTATACTGAAGAGATGCATGTCATGGAAAAGCAAATAACTGGCCTTAAAAATCAAATTGCAGAGCTGCAAGGAGAGGCAGCGCTGCTCAGAGAACAGCAAGAAAAGCTTGACTGTAAACATAACGATGAGAAAAACAAATTAAAAATTAGTTTTGATGAGGAAAAAGCCAATTTGCGAGAGCTATTGAGGCAGGAGCACGAAGAAGATGTTAGAGCTAGACTGGAGCAGGTAAACGAGAAGTTTAGTCAAGAACGGGAAGAACTGATTCAAAATGGTGTCTGGGTGGAAGAAAAGATGAGAGTTTTAGTGCAGACACTGCAGGAGGAGAAGGGAGAGCTGGAACGTGGCTTTCATGAACAGCTAAAAAGGATGGCAGAGGTGCATGCCCTGGAGAAGGAAGAGCTCCAACAAGAGCTGCTGAGGAAGCACGAGCAGGACCTGGAGGAGGAAAGGTGAGTGTCACTGCTGGCGGGGACGGCAGTGGTGTATGCTGACCTTGATGGCTTGGCGTGGTGACCAAGGTGAACCTAGTGCAGAAATGACTCCTGATGCTTAATTCGAGTGTACTAATTGTACAGTGCTGTTACCTGTTTTATTGCAGAACCCTGGGCTGCTATCCAGGGGCTTTTTCTTCTGACCTTTCTCAAGCAGATATTTATATTGATTTTTAGCTCACCCAGAGGCAACAATAGTGTTAAAGCATAACCAGACGTGATTAATTTGAGGTCTGTTCAGGATCCCCGTGCTTTACAAATCCCTGCTTTGTACTTTTAAAGCATTTGGGTTTTCAGAGTTCTTCTTTTCTAAAGAAGTAAAGGGATGGCTGGTAAATGCATTTAGCCAAGATCGAGCGTCAAAAGAAACTGAAACCATCCTGGGGTGACAGGGAGAGCTGGGAGTAAGAACATCTGCCCCCACAAATCTGATCACAAGTATAGAAGGGCATATATTGTACACGAAACCTTTTCTGAGGACGTTTCGTGAGTTGCACTTTTCCAAGGCAATTAGAGTTTTATTTTTGAAGTTTCGACAAATTGCGTCAAATTTAACTTTGGCTCTCAGAAACACCCGTCAAATAGTACTTCATCTAAAACTCAGTGACAAAGTAATTTTTGGCTTGTTTTATTCAGCCTAAAAAGCCATTTGAATCTCTTTCTGAGTTAGCCCAGAGTTTAGTAATATCTTATGTTAACCATGTTTAGGAAAAAAATGGAAAGTGACTATAACAGAAGAGCATCTCATGCAGAAACTCAGTTTTCTGTCGACACACAAACACTTGTGAATAAATATGAAGAAATGATCCAAAACCTGGAAGGACGTTACCAGCGAGAGTTGCATGAACTTGCTGAACAGCAAAGAGAGGAGAAATCTCAGTGGGAGTTTGAAAAGGATGAAATTGCTCAGGAGGTTGCTGAAGCTCATGAGCAACTGAAGGAAAGTCTGGCAAATGAAAAGGCTGTTTCTTCTGCCCTGACCCAGGAGAAAGATCTCCTGGAGAAAAACTTCAAGGAAGAGGTGAACAAGCTTGTGTGCGAGAGAGAGCAGCTTCAGAAGGAGCTGCAGGACCTGAGGAATGCTGCCGAGAAGCAAGAGAAAAAGCTGAATGATAAMATAACACAACTCCAAAATGACCACGAAAAAGAGCTAAAGAACAAAGAGGAGCATATATCCGTGGTGGAGGAAAATGGGAAGCTGGTTAGGCAAAAGCTGGAGAGGCTTGACAGTGAATATAAGCAGGAGAAAGAAGAACTCAATTCCAAACTCCTTGCTCTGGAGAGTTTAAACAAAGACATTTGTGTAAGAGCAGAAACAGAAAAGGCCGAGATGAGTTTGGAAATCTCAAACCTTCAAGGGAAAATACAGAAATTGCAGTGGGAGACCTATAGTTTTTCCGCTCTACAAAATCATTATAGGGTCCTGGAAAATGAGTATGCAAAAGCAAAGAGCAAAATTGCTTCTTTCTCTGGTATGGCGCCTCTGGGAGATGATGCGGATGTCCTCTTAAATCTGCAGAAAGTGCACGAGCAAGCTGTGAAGGAAAATGTCAGAATGGCTGCTGAGATCGTCAGGCTGCAGCACAGGTTGCAAGCTGCGGAGCGGGAGCCCGCGCGACCTCCCAGTCCTGGCTGCTCCGACTCTGGCTCAGAACCATCTCAGCTGCCAGATGAAATAGATCCCATTTTTGAAGGGTTGCCCAGCCATTGTAAAGATGCAGACAAGGGAACAGATTCRAATGTCCTTCCGCTTTTGGATGCTGATACTACAGACCTGGAAGAAATGACCAAGACTGATTCAGATTTGGAGAAAGCATGTGTTAAAGCCAGAGCAGGCGGCCATGCACTCAAGGTGCAGGTGTGTCAGATGCAAGGAAGTAAAGCAGCACTGGAAGCTGATGGCAGTCAGGATTGGGACAAGAATCAAGAGCTGCTTTCTTGGGTGCCTCTGCTGCAAAAAACAAGAGATCTTGAGAAAACGCTTGAGAGAGTTCCCAGACCAAAAATGCTACACAACGATGTTAAACAGCAGAAGGTTCATCTGCTAAATCACAGAATAGCTCCCAAAAATAAAGGGTTTGTTTCTGATGCTTTGAAGCTGCAGGCTGAGCTTGAGAAGGCTGAAGAACTGAGTGAAGCCTCTCTCCAGCTTGATCATGCTCCTGGGTCAACAAATGGTGACCTGAAAAGTGTAATAGCTCAGCTTTGGAAAAGGGTCGAAGAGTTAGAAGACAGATCAATGGCACAGGCTAAACTTCTGTCATTACAAGAAGAAATTCAGGTAGAAAATGAGGATCTGAAATCTGAAATGATAAAGTTAGTTGAAAAAAATAAAGTGCTAGAAGACAACCTGCGTAAGGTGAGAAGCCTTCATTGCAAACTAGAAGAAAGTAAACTAGAAAGTATGAAGCTCAGAGAGGAAAACGCACAGCTCCTCCAAAAACTTAAAGAATTGGAAGATGTCCAAGAACGAGATGCACAAGGAAACGTAGATGCACACGGTGACAAATTAAGACTGCGATGCCAGCTTGGGAAGCTGGAAGAACATGCCGCCGCATTTACAGGTCAGCAAGACAAGCGTGCCCAAAGCGACGGCATGGTGAAAGAAACGTCGGCGGAAAAGAGGGAGCTGCAAGAGCCCAACAGAAGGCTGAAGGAGAAAGCTGCTGCTCTGGTTAACCCAAACAACATGCATTTCCATGAAGAGGAGAGGAATACAATGATGCACGGCTTACAAAGCACGTGCACTGAGCTGCAGCAAAAAGTTGATCTTCTGAGGTAACGTACGCTTGCAAAACTTGGTGGGAAACGTGCCGGCCCCACAGTAATCAAATGTGCCGCTTAGAAACTAACCTAGCGTCCCGCTCATCGCTTCGTAGCCGCCTGCCTGCCTGCTGTACGGTTGCTGCATTAACCACTGTAGTTTAACTTTTGATTAGAAAACAGTGCCTTGGACTCTAACTATTAGCAAGCAGGCTGATTAATCGTGGATAACGACGGTTGAAATAAATGTGTGTGACTTACTCCTCTCTGACCGTGACCTAACACGAATGGTAAAACAGGAGCAACCTGCCAGCTGTTCTGTCTGTGGATGTAGTCACCTTCGCAGTGTGTAGTTTACGGTACATCAGAAACCCCTGTGTTTTTATGTCCAAAATACTATGRTAACACTTCCAGAATGCTTTTAGCTTTTACTAATATCACTTCTTCACTGGGTTTGCTCCCTTCTGGTACTGAATGTTACTTGGAATGCTAAAAGTGCTTCTATTTTTCTCAATATTTAAGTTAATACTAGAGAATTATGGTAACTTTTTTCCCAGCAGGAGCACTTAGTGTTAGGAATCCATCAGGTGTGTGATATGGTAAACACCATTCTAACACAGAGACTACAATAGGTTTTACCGATTTGTTTTTAACTGCTGTATTTCAGCAAGGATTTTTTTGAGGCCATAAAGCAGCTACAAGTGGCTTAACTATTGTTCAGCTCCAGCTTCCTGCAGGAAATTGTTCTTTCAGGTATTACACCATGGCTAAGTTATTTCTTTACAGTCGCCTCGGGACAGAAAAGGCACTTTCCAGCACTGCTGTTCCCAGCATGCTGGACTCTAGAAACAGCTCGCTCTCCTAGCAATCTGCGTATTGTGGTGTTAAGCTGTTTAAATTTACATTATTTGTAACTTAAGGACTGGAAGGTATAGTATAATATTAGCGTGAAACTTTTACTAGGTATCTGAGATTTTAACTAACTTTAGCTGTACAAAAGCATGCACAAAAAGCCCCTTTTCCAGTGATCTGGGAAGCACTCTTACTAAATGAAATGTAAAATCCATATACCGTTCATACATAAAGTCAGTCAATTGTAGCTTTGTTTTGAAATATTACAGGTAGCTTAGGCTTTTAGTAATTTTTCTCCCTGTGGGCCTAGATGATATACAGAAACAGTTTTCACTTGTCTCGTGTCTCCGCCACAGATGTGAAGCCGAGAAGCTCAGAGAAGAAAATGCTATTCTAAAAAATGAAGTGACTTTATTAAACGAAGAAGGTAGTGCTTCCAGCCTGAAACTGAGGGAGCTAAATGGATCCCGAGAAGAAATGTGGTAAGAATTCAATGGGGCACGTACCGTGTGTATGCCTTCAGGCTCTCGCTGCGGTGGAGACACGATGGTTACATCCCTTCTCTCAAAGCTCCTTCGCATGTTAGATATTCTACAAAATTTGAAGTGGGCTTATTTCATGGTGCCATTGGAAACCCAGCTGGTTGACAGTCTATTCCTCGTCCTTTTCACCTGCCCCAGCTTGTCCTGCCCATTCCTGGAGCCAAAGCAGGGGCTTAACTGTACGAGTWCAGATGACCCAGCAACACATTCAAACGCAGGACCTACTTACCAACTGACCTGATGCAATTCTTCTTGCTTCAGCAAAGGCAGAGCTTGTTGGGCTGGTGTAGCCTTAGAAAAGGCTTTGGTCTTTTGGTCTTTYGCAAGTAGATAACCATCCACGATCCTGGGAGTATTCTTCCCTTCTAGAAAAGAACTACATGGGGCACTTTGAGGAACTGAGTACTTGCCAAGCCTATGCAAAACAGCGATGCTAAGCAATAAATAAATATCCAGAATTACCATTTCTGGTGATGTCAAAACCCAGCCCATTCTTGTAGGCRTGTATATTAACAAGTGAGCCTAATGTTAATGAGCTTCCATTTTTTCCTTAGGCAAAAGATAGAGGCTGTGAGAAAGGAGAAAGTGGCTGTACAGAAGATGGTTGACAACCTGAAAAAGCAGGTATACGGACTGAGCCCATAACCTTCTCTGTAGAAATCATCACTGTATAAAAGCTGGTCCTCAGATGGTCACAAAGGCAGTAGAAAATGACCATTATACACATTTAAACTTTTTGATAACTGTTCTCATTAACTCTTTGGGATTGATATGAGGCTTGTTTGACGTGATCAGAAGACAACTGCAATGCTACTGTAACTATCTAGCTTACAGGCTTGAGAGCACTTTCCATAGTCACCTTGGAAAGTTTATTTAATAGAACTATAAAGTTAAAATCTTTCTTTTGTAGTCTTTGTTGGGTAATGCTTTGCAGTAGCCCATGGGAAATAGAGGTTATGTGACTCAGCCTCTACTTATTTCCCAACTAGCTGGGTCTAGGAATGCTGCCAGCTGTGACCCTTTGCTCGTATCCATGAGACTGCCCAGCATAACAAACCACCCTTAAAATAAAAGTAGCAAAGTAGAAGGTTTAAGTAGCTCTTACCTTCATGTCCCTCTTAGTATTGCTTAGTAAAATTCTACTTGCTCAGAATAATCTTATATAGCTCAGAATCATCTATAGCTCACCAGCATAACCCTCAAAGTGTACATCAGCATGGCAAAGGGAAGGAGGAAGAGTGGTGTGCCAGATGACTGATATCATAACTGATATAATTGAGGCCAGTTAGGAGAAATTAACAGTTTGCGAGGCTGACCATGCATGCAACAGGCCATCAGGAGGATTTCTACTCCTAAATATGGTTCTACTTGATTTGGCCTAAAATTAGGGCATGGAGCAAGTTAAATAGCTATAGGGAAATAAAGAAAGCAGTGCTACTGGGGTCATGACTGTTACATAGAGTTAACAGCTATGCCCCATCGTTCAGAGTCACCACTGAATTGGCATGACACTTGTCAGGTTTTTTTAATCATCTTAATAGAAAGGAAATGTTTTAAAAACCTCATCCCCAGTGTAAAAGCAGTCATAACTGACACTGCTGTCCTGATTCAGGTGGTAGATCTGAAGACCAGAAACCAGCAGCTGGACTCTGAAAATACAGAACTTAGCCAGAGGAACTCCAAAAATCAAGCAGATGTGCAGGATCTCAATCAACAGCTGGCAAGGGTGCTCAAGCAAAAGGAAAGGGAAGTGGGAAAATGTACCCTGGAAGATTGGGAAAAGGAGAGACTGGCACTGAAAGAGGAACTGGAAAACTCCAAAGTAAAGGTACGGGATTACACTGTCTCTAATGGTATGAAACAATTGAACTTTTAGGAATGCACAGGTGCTATGGAGTTAGCATCCCTTTCTTGAGYTGTGTGTGGTTTTTCGAAGCTGAACTTCCCGAAGTATTAGCTGCAAACGTACATTCATGCAGCAGTGGGGGTGGAAGGAAAGTATGGCAGCAGCCAAAAGCAGGGAGGTAGAAGTGTGCAGGTTTGTCTTGAAAATGGAGCTTAGTGATGCTAAATATTTACCTGCATTTTCCAGCATGCCTGTTCTGTTCAGTCCAGTGCCATCCCAGCTCTAACCCATGTCACTGGCTGCAGCATCCTCTGATTAACCTTTGTTACTCTGCGTGTCTCCTAAGTTGAAATCTGAGCCTTTTATTTTTTGCAGTCATCAAATATGGTGTCTTCCTTGGAGATGGAGCTGTCAAAAATGAAGGTTCAAGCTCATATATTGGAGCAGGAGAACCACATCCTCAAGCAGGAACTCGAGAAGACAAAACAGGTATGGCATCCTATTGAGTGCCATCAGATAATGCTGGCTGTCTCTTGCCCGAGTTGGAAATAGTTAATTTCTTTAAAGAAAGGTCATAACAGTAGGGGAATAGAAATCCTCTTGAAACAGTCTCTGGGTACAATGCACAATTGTTCAAATAAGGTTGGTTTCACTTAGCCTTTGCCAAAAGGTCTTCCAGAGTAGTGATTCTACAAAGACAGGCTTTGACAACGAAGACAAAGATTTAAAGCTCTAATCGAGGAATAGACAGGGCTTTTCTAGTTTGTGCAGACGGGATAGGCAGGGGAACATTTTCCTGTGTAACTGGTGATACCCACGTAGCTCCATTCAAGGACTGGTCTCTTCCAGGATGTCCTTTCAGAGACAATTCCTATTGATAAACCTATCTGGAGACTTTGATGTCTCAACTTCTGAGGATAATTTCCTGGAGGGCTTAGTTATCGCCTGTATAAGCATGGTTCAATTGGCTGTAAATGTATGCTAATAAACATAGATAATGAAGGCTACAAATGAGTTAGCTCTCCTGATTAGGGCTCCACAAAGTAATTTTGTTTACAGTGTAGAGCACTCATTTGATGCTCTCAATGCTTAGGATAGATAATGGTCTTAAAAAGCAAAAGCAGATGAGGCCTATTCAGTAGAGAGTGGATTGTGGCTTGAGTAATTGAAGACAGAAGATTGAGTGAGCAAAGACAGAACAGCACAGGAGAAGGCAGAGTGTTAAGCTAAAGCACTGTGTCAAATGGGGAAAAGGATCAGAAGTCAGCAGTACAGTATTTTTTTTCCCCTTTCACAGAAGAGGCAGAGAAAAGACCAGCCCTAAAGCAAATCCAAGGGATCACAGRGCAATTAGGAATCCTTAGCACTGCTGTTGCAGGAAGGATGCCCTGGATCATATGAACGATACTCGTATGGTCATTCGTACCAAACTGCAATATGCTCCTCTCTCTTCCACTCTATCCGGAGTGGGATGCTTGGCCCGGAGGAGAAGAGAAAGCTCTGTGTAACACTTGCATGCAAAATTCAGAAACGGCACAGAAACGCAACTGTGAGGGGTTTGTTTTCCACAGCTGCCCAGGTGTCCTGATCTCTCTGACCTTCAAAATGAAGTTTCGAACTTAATTACTAAAAATGAAAAGCTGCAGAAAGAAAAAGAAGCCCTGAGTGAGGAATTAAACAGATGTATTGATAAGGTAAGAAAGAACTGCAAATCTCCACATCACTACCTACATGCTGTAACGGGCTGTTAAAATTCTTATATCATTATCTGTATCGCTAACCTGTAAAATTACTCTGGATTTTTTTTTTTCCTTACCTTCAAGCCAGATAAAGGCTTAACTGCCACTGCTTTTTTTTTTCCTAGCTGGTCTTAAAGAGAAAGCTTAAATTCTGGAGCACAGCTTGACTGTAATTTGATTATGTAGAAAATTCCAAACATTGCAAGGAACAGAGGCCTGGATATAAATATTGCAGCAGGACAAGGAAGACAGTGTTCTTGCACTTTTACTGCGACTCTAACATATTGTAACTCTGAACTCGAGCAATGTAACTAATATGCACACTATAAATAATGATCCCGTTGTGTGGAGATTCGGGCTGGGAGCTGAGGGTTTTTTGGCTCTCCTGCGTTTTCTTTGCGTAGCTGTAACTCCCTCTAGCCTAACTCTCAAAGTCAAATTGAGTTAAAGAAAATCCTGAATGAGTCAGGCTTACCGATGTAATCTTATTTCAGGTAGCTAAAGTAAGCTGCTTAGAGAATGCAATTGGCAGCTTGAAGCAGGAACAGAAGTCCTGGGAACAGCAGAGTCAAACACTGAAAACGCAGCTCACCGTTTCACAAGAAAAGGTATATGATTTTTGTAATAGCCCTAGATCAAATGCATTTTTTTAATCTCTTGTAGTGCTTCTTTTTTAATAAAAAACCAGCCCTCTTCTAATGTGTGCAAAGATGTCACGCAGCTAAGAATGGCCACTTTGATGGGCTTTCAAAGTGACATTCTTAAAGGACAAGAGGAAACTTGTTAAATGCAATGAGGGATTTTTTTCCCCAAGAATAAGCTATGTTGTTTTGCATCTACAGCCAAGTTCCTTTTGCCAATTCATTCTGCCCAGTTATTCCTAAAATAGTGCAGAGACTCTGCTGTTGCTCCCTGCTCTTCTGGCAGTGGCTCAACTCTTACCAGGCAGGGGAGGGGAACAAATGGTTATCTGCTTGGCTGATTATGTTTGGGGTTTCTTGTTGGCCATGGGCTGCCAGGAAGAATAAATAAATTAAGAGAAATCTTCTCTCCCCAGCATATCACAATAAACATTTGGGGGTGGAAGATGCATCTCTGCTGAATGCAGTATTGTGGCTGTATTCGAAGTGGATGGTGTACTAATTTGGAACAGAAAGTCAGAAAATCATTTAGCGTTTTTAAAGGGGGCTGTCAGCATTCTAACTTCTTTGCTCCTTCCATCAGAGATCCTAAATATGTGTGATACGTGCTGCATACACATCCTAGCAGACCAAGGTTACAAGAAATCTTGGTCCAGCAAATGCCAAGCTGTGGTCCTGCTCGTTACAGGTTCAGAGTCTAGATGAAACGCTGCAAAATACCAACCTTCAAATGTCCCGACTAAAATCGGACTTGCGGGTGACACAACAGGAGAAGGAAACTCTTAAACAAGAAGTGATGTCTTTACACAAGCAACTGCAGAATGCCAGTGAAAAGGTAACGGACCTCGGGTGCCTCAAAGTCAGTCAACTTTGCGTGCCAGGGTTTATGGACGCTAGCTGCTGCTCTCCTGTAGCCTGCCGCTGTAGCCAATTTATTTCTTTAGGTTGGCTTGTCCATTGAAAGGACACAAATAGTGCTGCAGACTTGAGCAAGTAGACTCAGAGTTATGCAACTATTKWTTTTTTTTTTTTTTTTTTAAACAAGTGACATAAAGCTAATAATTTAAAAAAAAAAGCTGAAAGGAGGTGAGTACAAATAAAGCCCTATTTTAATGATGTTTTCTGTATTTAGTAGTTTTAAAATAGTTAACTATAATTAGTCTTGTCAGATTGTATATAATGTGCAGATTTTAAACTTCTTTTTAAAAAAAACTTAAGTTTTGAATGTGAGGACAGGCAATGATCAGTCCATCTCCTGAGTCTCCATCCTTCCCTGAAAGAAATCTTTTGCCAAAAAAAAAAAAAAAAAAATCTGTGGACAATGTATGAATTTACACATACCAAAAACTATAAACATATTAACAGTCAAACTAGTAGTTGACAGGGGGATCTGATTTTCAGTCATACTTGTTTTTGAAAGGCACAGTATTACGGCAGCCTCTCTTAACTGATGAGGAACTGTAACTGAAGGAGGTTGTAGACAGCAGTCTTGGGATTGGTATTATGAATTCAGTTACTAATTTGGCTTGTTTGCCATGTAATTAAGGAATATTTAATGTCCACATGGAAAAGGGGCTGTTTCAGAATTGTACAACAGGAACTAAATTACAGCTATTACTGAATAATATATAATACTGAGTTCTATTATTTACTTGATGAGGCTGTGAAATGGAGCACAAATTGCTTTTTTGTGTTGTTGAACTCTGTGTGCTCGTATCAACCATTCTGGCACACAGCTATTATCTGTGATTTTAGCCAAGGGAAGCACTTTGGTTTTGCACTGTGATTAGCGTGCTGGGTTTCTTAATGGAAAATGGCGTCTAGGCTGGGAGGAAGGCAGGAATCCTGTGACTTTAGAGTCTGCAGTTACTGAAAGCCTACTTAAAACCCACCTGAATAGAGAAAAATGTCTGCTGCTTTGTTTAAGGCCTAACCCTGCAATTCTGTCTGTCTTAAGAATCGGGTTCTAGAACTGGCTGTGCCTTCCTCAGGGCTGCAGGACCAACACAGGCAACTACACTGGGATGAACTGGACCAGCTGACGAAACAGGAGCAGCAGCTGCTCAGGCAGGAGAATGAGAGGCTGCAGAGAGAAGTCCAGAGCACTAAAACAGACCTGACTCACTCCAGGGAGAAGGTAACCTGAGCAAGCTGACAGATCACAGAGGCGGTCCCTGTGTGCTAGGCAAAACTTAATGATTCTTGTTTTGCAGTGGGTAATACAGGAGAGGAATGTTGGTCATTACTTTTGAACAGAAACATTTGCAGAAAGAATGCATAATGGAATAGTTTTCCTTTGTATCTGCACTGAGTATGCAGACACCCTTATGATGTTTCAAACAGCTCTTTTTTAAAAGAAAATCTTGGTAACGCTTGTCTAACATTCTGGTCTGACTTTCAGTTAATGCCCTTCAATTTTTTTGCTTTCATAAAAACTTCTTAATATTCCGAGCATTCTTCATGTCCAATTTCTTGACTCACAGTATTAGGCAGATTATGGGGAAGAGGAAGGGAAAGACCTTTTGTTGCTTAAAGCTAAAATGTCAAAAATACACCAGAATCTGCTATGAGTCCAAAATCGATTGGTACTCAGTATTTTAGATTAAGTAGATGCAATTTGATTTTTGAATGGTCTGGAATGTTTTTCCACATTTGTTCATTTCTGGTCTCTTTAGATCAGACAGCTGGAATCTACTATCCTTTCCCTAAAGCACCAAAAGCATCAAAGCCAGTCAGGTATCGTCAAAGCCATAGAGCAAGAGAAATTAAGCTTGAAGAGAGAGTGTGAACAGCTTCAGAAGGAGTTGTCATCTGCAAACAGGAAGGTTAGTGTTAGATCGTAAATACGTGACTCAACGCAGTACTTTCCATCCCTAAGAACTAGTGTGGTGAGCTGTAATTTTCTTCTTTTACTCTGACCTTTGTGTTCTTTGTCTCTTACGAATCCCTGTCCCAAGGAGCTGACTGTCTTTTGTGCTTCTCCAGAGCATGCAGGGTGGAAGTCTATGCCAATGTGCGGCAGGACTTTTAGTCAGTACAAAAAGTTCAGTGGTAGAACACGGGAACCATAAACAAAATGCAGCCTGCTCAAGTGCTCTGCAATACACAGCACTTGTATGCTAGCATTACCACTTTTAGATGAAAAATCAGTTACCCTGCCTATTCTTTGAAACTTGCGTCAGAGACGCTGTGTAACATTGTTTTAGACATCACTTTCAGCAAAGCATTACACTTGTCCAAATACTTACGTCTTTTCATCTTGAATTGTCTTGATGTGCAGTGATTCATGACTTGCATATTGAAAAAAAAAACAGATAAAATAAGAAACTACTATCTTTCTAAGGAAACTTCTTGTCTTTAATAGATCAGTCAGATGAATTCTCTTGAACGTGAACTGGAAACCAGCTCAGAAAACGAAGGGCTAAGAAAAAAGCAAGTCAAACTGGATGATCAGTTAATGGAGGTACTTTTCAATCAGTGTTGACTGTACTGAATAGTGTGGGGCTTTATCACTATCTCGCTGAATCTATGAATTTATTTAAAAACAACTTCTCGATGTGTAGGAACAGAGGAAACTAATCGAAACTAGAAGAATTAATCTCCCCTAATGCCTAATCTCATCTTTCACAATCAAGATGTTAGTGTGACAAACATGCTTCTCTGAAGCATGTTGTGGTTTATCGTAATTCACATGAGGCTTCAGATATAAAATCAAATAGCAACGAAATTTGTTTCTGTGCTTGAGGCAAGGCTAACGCTTTCCTCTTCCTTCCTAAAACATGTAACAGGTTTCCTAATACTTCCAACTAATACTTGCGTAATGCTGCTCTTAATGTAGAAGCCTGTTCTTATTTACTATGGGAATAATTTGCTGAATTTAAGCCTTGCTATCTTATCTAGATCGTGACAGAATAACAATTTACACAACTTGCTGTTAATCTAAAGGCATGAGTGAAAACTTCAATTGAGGTTCTTCCAAAGCCTACTGTAAATGTGGATGTTTGTTCAGTACTGCTGGAGACGGATCATGCTGGATGTTATGAGAACTGCATAATTCTTAGGTGTCCTTGGTTACAGGAACGGGCAAGCTTAACTATGTTAAGTTAGTGTATCCCTTAAGGTCAGACTAGACCTCCGAGTTGTCTCTCAGCAGTCTTGCCTAAACTTGATATCCTGAATTTGAGTTTAAAACATAATAATAATAATTAAAAAAAAAAAAAACACCACCATTTTGACTTGTTCCATAAATCAAAGCATCTTCTAGATGAGGCTTTTACAACACTGTTTATTAAAAGACTTCATGTTTTTCATCAAGAGAGCAAAAACTGGGAAACACAGTATATTCAGCATAACATGTAATTAGCTGTAAAATTGTAAAAACTTGATTAGAAAAGATGAGATTTTGACAAGTTACAGAAAAGACTGTTTATATGCCCTGCACTTTTATTTATATAGTTTTAATTAAGCTTTGGGAAAATTCCAAACACTGTTAAACCCTTTAGTATAAACACCAAGCACCCTTTAGTATAAACACCAAGCATGGAATTGCATTTTCTCCTAAAATTTGTATTGCAAACATGCAGGACTTTTGTTACTCCTGATAACATTTTCCTAGCAGGTGTGTGTAACGTTCGCCTAGCACTTTATGACTTCTAACTTTCTCTTTTGTGCCTGTTCTCCTTTTGTTCATGGCTAACCTGTCTAGAACTCAGTGGTTGGAACTAGCAGAGAAGGGTGCAGTTCTCTTTCTGAAATAGTGTGCGAAGGTAGAGCAATCATTTTCAATGTACTACCATAGCATGGAGAAAACATTTCTTTCTTTTATGGATTTTTTTTTTTTTTTTTAATTCCATGCATCTTTTAAGTAAAGAAGCCACTATTCATTTTAATGTAAAATTTTTACTTTGACAGCTGCACTAACTTCTTTGTGGTTAGTATATCGTGCAATTTGATTCTGTAGGCCAAGAAGTTGCATACTTCGAAGGCATTGCCATGAAAATGGAGAGAAATAATCAATTGCATTCAAAACAATTAAATTGACTGTAAGAAAATGAAAAGTGGCTCAACTCCTTCCTTCTAACCCATTGACTGTGAGGCTTGAAGGTGTTTTTGTATTTACCTCTGATATCTGCATGCTTTTTCACCAGACTGTCAAATGTTTCCTTAATATTAACTGATATGTGATCACACTCAGTGTCATCCCTAATAGTTTAGCAAGTTCATTATTGTTCCACTTTCTTCCACAGATGAATACGGCAAGCCTACATTGTTTTCATTAGCCACGCAACTGGTATTTATTTTTAAGATGCTGTTAACATTAATTGGCTGTTTCTTCAGCTCTTTCATTAGATACTCGTGTGCTTTACAACATTACAGGAAACCCTAAACAAATTCCATCAAAAGCTCATTATTTCCACTGTTTATATTGTCAGTAAAAGAATAGCTCCTTTACAGACAAGTTGATTCAAGAGAACCACCTGATAGTTTAAAAAAAATACAAATAGTTTTATTTTAAAATGCTTACAAACCTATTTTCTGTTTACCTGGGCCAGCAGAGGTGTACAGATGCTAACACAGCCAGAAGAGCTGCACCACTATGAAAAACGCTTATAGTTGTTTGTATTATAGATGAACTCAATAACTGAAATACGATTACAAATTGAGGCCTTAATTCTACCACTTCTGAAAGGAAAATTAAAATCACTAACATAATTTTATATGCCTTTTCCTAAGGCAACAGAGTAATGGTTCTGAGATAACAGGTGAGAATTTTATGATGTGGTCAACTGAACTTTATGGGAAGTAAGTATTAATCTTATGCAAATTCAGCTTGTCTGAAACATCAGGGGTTTTTACTCTACAGTTCTGGTCTTTTTTTAGTATTATAAGCTATTACAACTGTGAGCTAGTCTTACCTGGATTTTACTTTAGTCTAGAAAAATGCTAAATAGTCACATGAAACAATCTTAGCTCTTAATATTGTCCGAAAGTTCATCTAATGCTGGGCCAGTTTATCTAACTTGGGCTCTCGTGGTTGCAATGCTACGGTAGTAAGGTAAYGCCAGAAAAGCCTCTTTTCTAGCCGCCTTCATCCATTAACTGTCATAGCATTGCTTGGGAGCAGCACTTAATTAAATGATGTGGGGAAAGCTAAACCATTTGGGACAAGTCTGTTCTGAGCTGGTCTTTTTGCTGTAGCAAGGACTACTAGGAATGCGATCCTTTTGTCCCACATGAGATGCCTAGTTTTACCAACTAAAAGACTTCTCTGGTAGTATAACTTCACAAAGAACAACCAGTAAGCACGAATTCTTTGTTGGTATATACTATCTTTACATTACATAGACTTGCTGATGCATTTGGTATGCTGATGCTTTTTTTTTTTTTTTTTTTAATGAAAGCAAGACTTAAATTTGGAATTAAACTACTTCAGATTACTACATGCATCCATATCTCAAGGGCCCCTCTGAGGATACACTCAGGAAGTCTCCAGACTTGCTATCAAACTCTGCTTGTGGCATGTCTCCAAATGAAAATTATAAAATGTGTTAAAATTTCCACACTTAGTAGTGAACCTAAGGAAAGATATATGGGATTCTAAATACTGAATTCTGAATGTAATATAGCAGTTGGCATCAAATTACGTAAGTCATCATACATTACATTGAAAATTTGTTTTGCTTTTGAGAATGTTATCTCTCCATCCTAGATTAAAGACTAGAAATAATCAGCACTGGTGGACAACTTCTTCAGCCTGCCTCATGCTAATGCTTTTATTTTTAAGTGGATACTATTTTTAGAAGAGCTGCTGAGGTCAAGGTTAAAATTAAAAAGGACTATTAAGTTAAAGCTCACCACAGGCCCATTTAACTGTGACAGGATTACATCAGAAATTCAGTGAATTTATAATTCAGGTCTGAAACCATGAATCAAAGCTCAGATTCCTTTAGACTTCAGAACTGCACATACAGATGCATCTTTTCTCATTGGAAAGAGAAAAGCTGTCTACTTAGCTTCTGTTACTGAGTTCAGGCTTGTTTCTCTTGCGTACAAGAAATTGTTCAAGACTAACCTGATGTCTAGTGCATCACTAAAAGATCTGTTGTATGAACGGCAGTGCTGCTTTCTCCTGATGGCTGATTTACTTTACTCTTCAGATGCTCCACTCAAGCGCCAGTGTGATGCTTAGCCAACCACCGCACTCCCGGGAGCTCCAGCAGCAAGGCTGTGCTATGGTGCCCAAGGAACAGTTCCTGCAGCTCCAACACCAGCTACTACAAGCAGAGAGGAGGAGTCAACGTCTTCAGGAAGAACTTGAAAGTAGACCCTCTGAAACAAACATGCAACAGGTAAAGCTCTCGTTACTCTGCAAGTTACAACTTTAAAAGGATATCTGGTTAGTTTTCTTGTTTTTTCAATTCTGATGAGATCCGTTCTCTGTTTATGCCAGTTCAAAAATTAGAATTAAAATTCATTCTATCAAAGATATGTACAAAACAAACCTTTGTTATTTAGTATATTTAGCTTGAGCCATAGCTTAATTCTGAAGTCCTCTTAATCTTCTTGAAATAAAACCCACTCCTATCCACATCCAACTGGCTTTTCTCCTTCTGATCAAAGTGCAGTAAGTGTTTATAGGTTTTGTTTCATTTTCTTTACCTAATAGCCATGCCTGGAACCATTGTTTTAAAAAATGCACTACACCACATATTGCACAAGCACATACCCATCACACGTATAATACTAGTTTGGGCTATTGCTGTCACACGGAGTTCTGTCAGCTGTAGTAGAGCAGAATACAAACAAATTAATCCTTTTTATAAGGTCAGCCTATCTTCATTATTTGGCCATATGACAAGACGTTGTTTGGAGAACACTGTTACCGTTATACAGAAACTTCAACATTGGTATTTCTGAGGAAGAACAATCTAATCCCAAGGAAGATTATAGCCACTACACATATTGGGCTGAGTCACTTTTAGTGTTGTTTTGTTTTTTTAACATGTAAAACTGAATTATAGGCAATAGGTAGAAAAGTTTGCATGTGCCATATAAAACTAAGCTTGGGGACTAGGCTTGCCAAATTACTCTTTTCTTCAAAAAGTAACTGAATCTCTAAAGCTTTGATTCAGGCCCTAGGTCTTAAAATAATATTACAACTTTATCTGATGAGAAAAGATAAAGCTCTAAATAACTTAGATAAAATACTAACACTTTTATTAAGCTGTTAGCAGAAAAAAACACTTTACATTTTAAACTCAGATTACAGTTACACTTTTTTTTTTTTTAAGAGACCAAGACTTTGAAGCTCAACAATCTCTGAACATGTTAATAGGGTATTCTGGAAAAAAGGTATCATGGAGAAAGAGTATATGCAGTAACAGTTTCTAAAGTTTTCCAAAACTCCAAAACTTGGAGTAAGAATTCTTTTTCAAGAAAGGCATAAAATCTAAAAGTTCCCCAAAAAAAGAACTTAACAGCAAGTAATACAATTTATTTATTTTTACTTATCCTGTAAGGTTCTCTCCCTTTCAGCTGAGTCCTGACAGAAGTGCATTACCACAGGCTAATGTACTTGGTCACATACAATGGAAAGTAGAGCGTGCAGTTTAATTTTGAAATCAATAAAAGCCATATTACAGCAGTAGCATCTGCAAATGAATGTGCTCTGTATTGCATTAGGAGTGATGACTTTGTAATTTTGCCTTTGAAAGCCTGAGAAACAATTTGCAAACTAGTCACATCCTGGAACTTGTAGTTCTACAGATAAATCACTTCTACATTTCCTGTAAAAGCTTTTATTCTGGAAGGCTTCATGAATTTAAAAATACTTTCAGAGAGGCTTTGCAAATATTTGCTGTCAATGCACTTAATCCTTTTAATTTTTTTCTTTTTTTTTTTTTTTTCCTTAAAGTGAATGGATATTCTGGTTTATAACATCTCCTACAGCTTTTTTCATGGGCTTTACTAGATAACTTTCTAAAATCATTATTAAACACATGCATTCTACAACTATAAGCAAGGCCAAATTTGTTTTAGTTTGTCTCAACTTTGACATTTCTGTAAGCACATCTTGCTTTAATTCTCACTGTTGATTTTTCTTCGTCATCCTGAATTCTAGGGTTAACATTTAGTTGAGCTTATGTCCATTTTAATGTCCCCTTTAGCATCTTGAAAAATTGCATCCTAATCCCTCTTCATCATCTTTTCACCAGTGAGTACAACGTCAGGTTATCCATGCTTTCTGTGTAAATTTAATCACCTAGTTTTGCTGCTGCTGCTTTGCGCTTTGCAGCTGTCTTAGATCCTGAGTCCTTCTGTGTAATAAGGTATCCAAAGCTATCCCCCTCCTTTTTGGAATTATTTTATGTTCACCATGCTTTGCAATTTTCATTGCTTTTTGATCATTGCTATGGTGGTCTGCGTTCTCATTCACTTTACAGTCAGTCTTGAGCTGTTGCCCTCCAAAGGCTACAGTCATATGTTCAAATTTCACTAAATTTAAAACTCCTGAGTCTTTTCTACTGTGTTAACCTGCCTGGACTCTTCTGAATTCCAAATGACTGTTTCTGCTGTGTCTAGTGCTGTGATTCTTACCTGCTGCACCGTAGCAATCGCTGCACTTGTTCTCATGTTC
Organism: Phoebastria nigripes; assembly: GCA_035582835.1. Classification (NCBI taxonomy): domain Eukaryota; kingdom Metazoa; phylum Chordata; class Aves; order Procellariiformes; family Diomedeidae; genus Phoebastria; species Phoebastria nigripes. The sequence continues at coordinate 1,715,383 of JAYKAV010001445.1, read as the reverse complement.
CTTGCTCAATCAGTAGATTTGGGAGCCTGTTAATGACCCAATATTTTTCCTAAGTTCTCTTAGAACTTCTGCTAACCAATATTTTTGTTCAGAGTACTTAGACTTGCTCAACTTCCCCCTTCTTCAGCTCTTTATTTCAAAATTTAAATTACTTCTGACCAACAGCTTGTTCACCTGTCTCAGGAAAAGACTTACAACTAGGTTTAAAATAGAAATGCAAATAAGTTTTCAAAGGAGGTCAGTTGGACTACATTTTTCACAAATGCTATTTGGCAATCTGTGAGATTTTTATATATATATATATGGAAATAATTTCCTCTAAGGAACTTAACTGCTTTGCTAATTGCAGTTAATCACGGCCACTGATCTCTTTAAATCCCCCAAAACCATGGATGAGCCATCTGAAGAGTCCTTACATCTAGAAAATGCATCCTGAGTATCTCCTCAATTGCATATGTGTAGTGCTAATACTAGTATTTAGACAAATATAATATGTGATACTCTGCATGTTTTCTTTTGTGTGTGTTTTTGTTTGTCTTGCGTTGCTTGCTTCGCTTGTATTGGTGGTTTGCTTTAACTAAGTATACATACATATTTAAAAGAAAATCTGGATATCAGGGTGAAGTATCCCACTTGCCTTCTTTCTCTAGGCCTTGCTACCGGAGCAGCGAGCAGTGCATGCAGATTCCTACCGGAGGATTGGGCACCTCTGACAGCTTGGCTGCTTATGATCTCATTCCTTACCATGATAAACACACACAAACACACGAACTGGCATAAGCTGAGAAACTTGAGGATCAAATTATTTTGTGCTTTTTCTAAAAAAAAAAAAAAAAAAAAAAAAAAAAAAAAGAAAAAAAAAGAAAAAAAAAAAAGGTCTCCACAGTGTTATTTCCTATTTATTGTCTAGAAGCTATTTTGTGAAAGTTCCTAAGCTGTCTTTTTTATTTGTTACAAATACTTTTTATTTATGTTATTTAAAATGTGGAGTTGTTCAGTGTGGAAAGAGACTATTTTTCTCAAATGGTACTAATTTTATATGAGATTTGAAGAAAATCTGGGGTATTTATACTGCATTTTTGTATAAGATGTATAAACTTTTTAACAGGGAAAGATGACATTTTTGATGTAAATGAAAAATAAAATTTTTTTTAAACATAATGTCTCTTGTCTTAATAGTATCAATAGTTTCAGCTTTATGAATAAGAATTAACAAATTTTAGACAAAATATTTGTCTTTTGTACTGAGGATTGTCATATCAGGACTTCTGGGAAAGATTTGTAATAGGGGATGTACTTAAGTACAGATACTCACTTCTCTTTAGCAGATGTACCTGCACATTTAAGAAAAGAATTTGCATAGTACATAGGCATATTCTACTGCTGTGGCCATAAAGTGAAAAGGTAGTGCCAGAAAATGGACTATTAACACATTTGTTTCTTGGGTAACATTCCTTAGTGGTTTTTCTTTTGTCTTGAATTACTAGATTAAACTAGGTTTTTAATACTTTAAGTTGTCAACAAAACACCTCTTTGAGGCCTATGATTTTTCTAGTCGGGAGCCATGAACCATTTCAGCTGTTTGCTCTCAAAGATCTTTTTGGTCCTATCTTTCTAATGACCTTAAAGCTAATGCTTGAGCTGGCTTCTCTCGTTAAACATGAAATAATATGAAATTAGAACATTCTCAAATCAACTTTAAGCCAAAAAACAGGATCACAGGTATTGAGACCACTATAATTCTTAGTTTCCACTTAACTACTCACTCAAGGCTCCTGCAACCACAAGTGTAATAGTCAGCCATGTTCTTGAATTCCAATCAAATTACAAAAGATAGCTCAAGATAACTTGGCTAGAAAGTCCCCTGCAAATTCTGATTAGTAGTACTCTTTTTAATCTGGAAAAATATCCAGGCCACCAACACTGTAAAACTGCTCTCTATATGACTCTAATGTAACTTTTTTCAATTTTTTTCACACGCTAAGTGATCATATAACCCCATACATAGACTTAAGGAGTTTCTGGTGTTAAAACAAATAAAATGTTGAGTGGACTTCAATCAATCCCCTAAGGGGATCTTTCTACAGTGGTTTAGATAAGCAACTACCTACCTGAAACGCTCCTCCCTCAGTTTTTCATTTATCTTCCCCAAATGTGTGAAGGTACTTTGGTTTTGAAGGTATTTTGTTTTGGGGAGAAGGTTAGTGCTTTCTCAAAGTTAAGCTTCTCAGATGACTTCCTAGAATTAGAGTAACAAGCTAGCATTAAAATAAAGAATCCCTTTCCCTGCAGTCAGTGTCTAAAGTTCCCAAATACGAACCAGCTTTCTTGTAGTTCCTGGTGTTTCTAATTTATTTGGGAAAATTTCACTCAGCCGTTGGTGTAACAGGTACTCRCATGACACTGAGGTACTATGCTTTTAGTTAGACTGTCTGTTACCTCACTGAAGAAAAAGAGCAAAAGCATTTTGCTCTTACTATTTGGAAACATTAGTTATCAACAACTAATCTGAAAAAAAAAAAAAGTAAAAAATCAAGTTTGCGATTACAGCATCCTACTTTTTTAGGATATTACTCAATTTCAAGGGGTCTTTGGTATGGGAGAGTTCTACTGTCAAACCAACATGCCCTTATGACTTAACCTTAATTTTTTTCTAAAATCGTTAAGATTTTGATTGGTGTTTTGTTTCCCACATTCAACAGAAATATGGCAGCACGTAAGAACCAGAAAAGGAAACTATCCAGATCTGACTATCACAGTCAAGACAGATCTTAGAATTTTACATCAATTTTTCCTAGATCTGGTAATCTCAAGTGTAACTTAGACTTGGAAAACTAGTTCAATGCTGTGAGTGTCCCTGAAGTGTTGCCATAACATTTTGCTTCCATGAATGGTTTATTAATTTAGTTGACTCTTTAAAATAGACTCACAAGTGGAGTGCCAGCTATTTTCTTAAGCATAAACTGAAAAAAAGGATACTGGTGAATGTTGAACTGATTTTTGTTAACTGATTCTCACATAAATGTTGCTTTCCAGGGGGGTCACGAGCAGCTTCTAAAAATGATGGAAGAACGTATGATGGATGTTGAACAGAAACTAAGGCTTGTGAAGAGGCTTCTCCAAGATAAAGTAAATCAGCTGAAAGAACAAGTAAGCACTCTTACTCTCTTCCTCAAATCATCCCCATTACTTCTGTAAACAACTAAAAGCTGCCAAGCCATTCTTGCTTAGAATAAAGTTAAAGGTGCTTTCCTTTTTCTTTTAATACTTCTGAGCTAAAGTACAGCATATTTGCCCTAAAACTCCAAATTGGGGACTGAATCCACCACTCATTAATTTCCTAAAAGCTATGCTTGTTTGGTATGCTGATCCACTTAAGTCAGGAAACAAACATCAAATTCTGGCCAAGTATCCTAACTGGAAAAGTTGCTTAGAAAAGGAGGAAAAAGAATTTCCTGAGGAGTACAGACAGGATTACTGTACAATTACTGATTTCTCGATGCTCCCTGCCCCAACACACCCTTTGCTTGGCATGGGTTTTGGGTTTTTGTTCTTGCCCTGGTCTGCCTTCTTCAGAAGTCCTCAATAGTGTAGGAAAAGGCRGCTTTTGAACACTTAGACAGGCATGACGTGATAACAATATCTGTTTTCTACTGAGGTATAGTCTCCTCTTTCATGTTAAGGAAGTGCTATACTGACAGGCTCTCCTGTCAAAGGGCTGTTCCCAAAGGCATGTAGACAAGTGTTAGGCTGCTCCTCCCCAATTTTACAGGAGGAGCTGGTGGTCCAAACCTTGGAGGAAGTATCTCTGTGGGATCACTGGGCTGGTGGATCCTCTTGTGAACTAGACTTATCCTTAGAGGCCAAATGCTATAAAGTAGTACTTACTTGACAAGATCCATTTGAAGCCCTCTATCATCTGCCCGATCTCCTTACAAAGTCTTTCCAGTTTCAAAATATTCATAGTATCTATAAAGACTCCACAAACATATAGGTTTTTAACAAAGGAAAATAAGATGAATGGGTGGGTTGTCTTCTTTTGATATTTGAGTTACAATAAACACATTCACCTACTGTCCCAGCACTGTTCTTGCTCTTAATTTTTTATTTTTATTTTGCTGTTAATTTGCTGAGTAATATGTTCTATTCACAATTCAGCTTTCCAAGAACACTAAAGCAGATGCAATGGTCAAGGATCTCTATGTTGAGAATGCACAACTGCTGAAGGCTTTGGAGATGACGGAACAGCGGCAGAAAACTGCTGAAAGGAAAAACTATTTACTAGAAGAAAAAATTGCCAACCTCAATAGAATAGTAAAGAATTTGGCATCCCCATCGTTTAATTCAGCATCCGAGATAAGGTCATAGCAAAGCCATTAAGTCTGCCACAATCCCATGCACTTTACTGAAATGTTAATATTTCAGCTTTTCACTGTGTTGCCTTTTTGTATTGATGAATTTTAGTTAACAGATGCCTCCAAGGAGAGGACAGAGCTAAATCCCAAACTGGACACTGCCAAAAGAGAACTTTTGTTTATTCCCAAACTGTTTTTCTGCTAAGTTTTGCCTAAAAGTAATCTTCACTATGTAAAAAAAGACACGTTTTTCTAGGTTAACTTATTCTGATACTTTGGTTTTAATTTAAAACATAAATTCTGAATTTACTGTACTGAATCAATTATTCCTATCTAGATTGAAGCCAAGGTCTAATGCAAACTTCCATTACTGAATTCAAAACTTTAAAATATTTTTGGCTTTCTAGAATACTTCATGGTCCAAACCTAGTAATATTGATAAGTCAGTCTTCAACACTGTCGCTATAATTGCTACTGAAAGCAAGACTTTCCTGATATGGTCTGTGTCCTGCAAACTGATTCTGGTTTCTATAAAGCAATATCCTCCACCTTATACATTAGGCTTCTGGGTTATTCTTCATGGCTGTTTCTCTGCAGAGCTCAGAAAAAAAGTTTTCTTAAAAATATGTAAATAGACTACTGCCTCCAACTAAGGGTAACAGTATTTCATCTGAAGAAATTTGCCAGCTGGCAAATAAAGACTACTACTTTTTTTTTTTTTTCTTTTTTAAGCTGTGCTGCCAGACAACTTAAAAATTGTAGAGGCCTTAATTTTTTTGTATGTGGAAATAAGTTATACTAAACAAAGGAAGAGTCACTAAACAGAAGTGAAGATGTGAGTTTTGTTTATATAACTTTTAAACTCAGTAAAGCAGTGGAGTATGTTTATTAAACAACTGGCAGAAGAATGAAGAGGGGGACTTGAATGATTTCGTCAGTGAAATCCTGTCACTAGGCCTCACAAACATGGACCTTTGCCATTAATGCAGTGTTTGTTTTGACCTGAGTGATAATTTGGAAAAGCCTGTCATTTGTAGTAGATCCTAGTACAGAATCTAAGTTTGTAATTAATTGTGAAGAAACATATTCAATGTGAGTATGAAGAACTCAGGGAATAACAGCCTAAATTAGCTTCCTTCAACATTATAAATGTGGATATTAATGTCAATAGATGAAGATAAATATGCATTAGGAAAAGCAGGATAAACCAAATTGTACTTGGATGAGTATTACCTTAGTACTCCTAGACCACTGAGGAGAAGTGCTGTAGTCATGAAGGTCGAAGATCAACAAGGTTTGTAATGACAGGTAATACCTCCTGTCGACGAGGTTAGGGAAACGCAAGTTCTCTGGGAACACCTTCAAGACTGAGACGGGTCTGACACAGAAGGAGCTGGGTAAGAGCTTGCATGCTCAAATGCTTGTATATAACCTGTTACTGCAAATAGTCTACAAATGCCTTGCCTCCGTCAGACCAGTAAGACACATTTAAACAATGTAAATAAAACTGGTGAAAGGGGCCATACTGGCAATACTTGAAACTGGACCTCTTTAAATATGCATGAACTGAGAATGCAGAGGAAGAGGGGGAGATGTTTTGTCTCTAAGACCACTAGCAAGGTGACAATTCTGACAGCACTTCTAATAAGCCAAAAGTCCCCCAGAAACTGGGATAATACTGCCTACAAGCTGTGGAGTAACCTATGGAAAATGACTTTCACTTGGTACTGATTAGCATGTGGCTGTAGGGGATGCTATCTATGTCCCCATGGTTGGTTACTGATTTTGGAGGGTTGAGGGACTGAACTAGACATACAGGGTGTGACTTCCTCTTCTCCTCCCCCTCCTCCTCCCTTGCTTTATGCAGGCAATATAGTGGAAATGGAAATACAATCATGTAAGAAGAACATGTTGGAGTACCACAAAGTCCTTATAAATTATTTCACTGCTATGCTATTCTAAATGCCTACACTGGGTATTTCTCTAAGTAATCTCAAATTCAGGGATTTACATATCCTGTTTTTCAGAGGCTGCAAAAATTTTTTCACAAATTTGAAATGTGTCAAATTGACAAATTGCATTGCTATAAATCAGAGCTTTTAAAAATTGGAAGTAGTGAGATCTTGTTTCTTTTAATATTAATCAGTAACTGGTATCAGTTATAATAAATCTCTGTGTGTGGGTACTAGGACTGCGTGTTAGCAATATGGTAATTGAGCACACCCTAAAACCATGCCTATGCTACGGAAATTAGCAAAGTTTCAAAATACTTCCAGGAAACAATGTAAATGAGGTTCAGATGATCAGAAACATATTTGGAAAAAAAYCATTAGCTGGCACATTTTAACACTACTTCATATCTTGACCTAGGTTTACTTCTAATGCTCAGTGTGTGACCAAAGTCTGAATGCTGAACAGAAGGAATGAGACTTCACTTAAACTATGGTGGAATTAATTTCACATTACTCAATTTTAAAGGCTAGACTACTGAACTAATTCTTTTAATCTCCTGGTAGTTACCAGGTTCTTATAAACCAAACATACAGACATTTCTAGAGCACAGTACCAAAAAGGGAGCCCAGATGTTGGAATAGAAGGGAGAAACAGAGAAAAAGGATTCTGACTTCTCCCTTTCTCACCCTATCCTACCTTGCTCTGCTTTTCTTTCACTTAGCTTCAAAAAACTAACCTAGCCACCAGGAGAGAGTAGGAGGAGGAAGATGTTTGGTAAATATTTTTTAGACAAAACTCCAATTTCGCTGGAATATTTGTGTGAATTAATTCTCAGAAGTGCCTTTTGTAATTACATATTCTAGAGCCTTTCTGTACTGTACTGTTTTTGTTGCTACAGGGCAATTCAGGACAATCCCTTCCCAAATGAAGGGAACACAGAGAAAGGTAGTGCTGCTTACAAACGAGCGTCATGTTGCTTATTGGTTCATTGTGTCAGCTCAGAAGATAAGCAGCTAGTTTTACAAAGTCCAGGCTACTGAAAATAAGCATATAAACATGTAAGTTATTAAGCATTAGCGGTGTTTTGCGTATGAATTCGTCTCCTATGCAGTATAGGCATTTTAAAGATACCAAAGTATTTAATGGGATTGTACCAGTCAAAAGTCATTGTATTTCTAGGCCTTGTTCATACAACAGGTCTTGCCAATTAAGATATTAACTACTTTATTACCAGAAGGTGTTTTAAATGTTTTCAACTCTTGCTTTATGAATCACTGTGAAAATAAAGGCACATAGGTATCTCGGGTTGGGAGTTTTGAAGAGGAGAGACCCCAAGTTAAATTTAAGTGTACTAAATTCACACAGTTGAAGTGCTACTTGTCAATTTAGAACGATTTAGAAGTATACATTGTCGCACATTCTCCAATTACTACTTTAAATATGAGGAAAATTGAGTTCTGATTGGGGGGGTGGGAAGATTGTAACGTATTTGATTTTAGCCGGATTATATGTAAGGTAGAGCAGGGGACAGTCGGGATCTATGAAAAGTAAAATCCTTTTGTTTACTTTCAGCAAATGACATCACTGTCTCTCAGGTTTTCCATCATTTACTTGTTAAGTCTCCTGTTCGGCGTCAGATGCTGTCATTTCATGACAAATGACTTCTGTATAAATGAAAACAATTGTGTATTTTTTTCTATCGAGTTTGTTTTGTTCCGGTGTAATATATTGTCCTTACAACATCATGTAAAACTGAATTATGAACCAACCTACACGTTATTTATAATGAATGTAAAAAAAATATAAAAATTACTGTATGATCCATACTTGTGTTTTTTGGTTTTTATCCAGCATGAAAATATTTCAGTATCTTCCCATGGAAGTCGTAGGTACTTCAAGTAGTATATGCAAATTCGTCAAATGCATACACAAAGCTGTAATAATAAAAAGGACAGTTTGGCAGCTACTAAAAGTAGTTTCTTCCATTAGGAAAGTATAAAATTGATTAAAAGTGTAAAAAACGGACAGCCAGTCAACACACCTCCTCGCTTATTTTCAAGCACACCCTGTCCTCAACTGAAGTTGCGTACCTATTCTTCACCTTTATATGGAAAATACCGAGTGCTTCTTGTTGTATGCCTTTCCTGTTCAACCTTCTAAAACTTACTCTTTTGGTAACCGGTGTGGAAGGCGGGGTTACCTGCTGGAAGCACAAGGAGCACCGTCCGTTAGTCACCGAGCTCCTGTGGGGCCCGAGCTTCCCCTGCCAGCGAGGCAGCGGGGCCACCTCGGCCCTCCGCAGCCAGCTGAGGGGGTCCCCACAGCCAGCAGGGAGGAGAGGCCGGCGGCAGCCCGCCTTTGCCTGCCGCTGGTGGCCGCGGGGCAGGGATAGGCCCTGAGGCGAGGCCCTGAGGCGGGGCCCTTCCCGCCACCGCCCCGGCGCATGCGCCCTCCCCGCCGCGCGGGGGCGCTGTGACCGCGGGCACGCCCCCTCCCCTTCCCTACCCCGCGGCCTTCCCCGGAGGGCGGAGGCCGCTTTCCCACAAGCCCCCGCGCGCCGGCCCCGCCGCCTCCCCTCAGCGCTGAGCGCTCCCCCCGCCCCCGCCCGCTGCGCGGCCATGCGGGAGCGGAGCGACCGCCGCCGCGCCTGAGGGGGCCGGGGCGGCCGGGCCCTGCCCTGCGGAGCGGGGAGCGGCGCCGGGCATGCGGGCGGTGGTAGCGGGCCGGGAGGTGGGATGCTGTCGCGGAAGAAGACGCGCACGGAGCTCTCCAAGCCGGGCGAGGTGCAGGGCAAGTACGTGAAGAAGGAGACCAGCCCTCTGCTTCGCAGTGAGTGTCGGGGACGGGCTCGGCGGGCTGGGGGCCGGACTGGGAGGACAAGCCCGAGGCCTCCGGGGGTGGCCGCGTCCTTTGTGTGCTGCGACTGCGGTCCGGCGGGCCCTGGAGGCC
>JAYKAV010001445.1:1650953-1706082 GCA_035582835.1 Phoebastria nigripes | reverse complement strand
TTCCTGTTGTGAGACCTGGGAGGTTAAACCTGCAAGGGAGGCTGAATTTGAAAGGGAGCCCTACACATAGTGTGCCACCAGGTGCTCACGATAAACAAACTTGGTTGGTTTTTTTTATTTTCTCAGCCGCCGTTGTTCAGTTTTCAACAGGTAGGGGTTAAGATGGTCTCCAAACAGGTATCTTTGAGGTGAACGGAACAGATCGTCTCCCTCTTTTCCAGAAGTCAGTGGTTGTTTTCCCCATCTAGGCTGTGTGCGCTGCCAAAAGGTGTGTGCTTTGAAAATGAGATAACTGTACGAGACAGTTGCATAAAATCCCTGCGGAAGCAAGTGCTCCAGTTCTAAACCATGAATCAACTTGATGAGGTCACCGCTATGTACCTTAGATGCACTGATCTTCGTGTGGTTAACCTGACGCTAATGCCACAGTCCTGTTTTTTGCTAGGACTTTACAGAAGACTGACAAACACACCTTGACAGTGCACTTAGGTTTCTTTTTGTTAATCTTTGAAAACAACCTGAGACTGAAATGTATTATGCTATAATTGCAGGATTAGCTTGGAGATCACAACTAGTGACAACTGATGTGCTGGCAGGAGGAGGCACTCAGCTTTTCTGGAAGGATTTGCTGCATGAACAGCTGGTTCCCCAGTCAACAGGCAAAATCATTTAGTAGTCTGATTACATTGACTTAGTCTTTAAAAAACAACCCGCAAAACCCACAAAGTTTTTTTCATATTAAGTTGTAAGCCTGTCTAAGGGGTTAACACCTTTTACACATTCTATTTGCCATGAAGTAATGACTAGCTATTACATGACTGCTTTGTAATGATTATAAATTTACTGATGACACCTTCTGGGATGCACTGAATTTTTACCCTAAGTTATAAGAGTTTATTAATAAAAAGTAATGAATAATAGGCATAACCTCCTCCTAAATGGAAGTCATAGTTTCTATTAGCTCACCTGGAGGGAAACTACTTATTTATATCATGTTGAAAGTAATAGTAAGGAGAGGAGTAATGTATCGCTTACTGGAGGGAGGCAGTGAAATTTTATGAATAGGTGTCACTGTTCATGTGCAAAACCTCTTTAGGTAAAGGAGAAAGTGAAATATCTTCATGATAATTTGAGAACTTAACGTGTGCAGAATAACAGCATTTTGCTGGCTGAACTTTGTGATTAGTGGAGAAATTATGAATTCTGTTCCTGATTCTGTCATGGATTCCTGTGAGCATGTAGGCATTAATGTCTTCAGTTATTCTGAGTTCATAAAGGCAGTGGTCCTGATGAAGTGGTAGAGTGGTAGCCAGGATACTTGGATTTTCTTGACCCTTCTAGTAGAGAGGTATGAAGCCTGGCTGATGTAGCCACAGTACAGTGTGGGGTGGTTTGGGGTTTTTTTTTGTGTGTTTTTTGATGGGGTTTGGGGTTTTTTTTGTTTATTGTTTTACTGGCAAAACTGCACTCTTTTGACCATAGTTTGTTGCTGGTGGAGGGCGTGATGGTTTCTGTTGCACCAGGACAAACTGCAGCATTGCCATTACACTTGCATATGTTTTAGAGGTGCCTTAAAGGGGTTCTAGCATTTGAATTTCCTCAGTTCCATGGTGTAAATCAGCATTGTGGCTAGCCAAATGCTTTATGTCTAAGTACAGCCAAAGTTCTTATTTCTCTTTCATGCTATATATCAGATCTGATGCCTTCATTTATCCGTCACGGTCCAACCATTCCAAGACGAACTGATATCTGTCCTCCTGACTCAACTTCTTCTGCATATGCTTCTGGTGGAGATGGAATTGTTTCCAGAAACCAGAGTTTCCTTCGAACTCCAGTGCAGAGGCCACCCCATGAAATAATGAGACGTGAAAGCAACAGACTGTCTGCGCCTTCCTATCTTGCAAGAAGTTTAGCTGATGTCCCTAGAGAATATGGCTCTTCCTCCCAGTCCTTTTTAACAGAAGCTAATTCTGTTTTGGAAAATGGAGATGCTGGTGCCCGTTGTTATTATTACGATCATTTTTATGATGCCCAGAGGAGACGTCAGTTAAATGATCGCGTACATGAGGACTACAGGTATTATGAACACAACAGCGATCTTTTCCAGAGGATGTCACAGAATCATGGGAGGCACACTTCAGGTAAGCATTGATTAATTGCTGATTTTTTAAAATATGATTATGATAATACTTTAGGTGCAGAGGTATATCTGGATGATCAGGGTCATGATTTTAGGAGTTACGCTGCGTGGGACAGAGCTTCTTTTTAATGACATTTCTGTGATCTGAGTATGCTACGTGTTCACATTTCTTGCAGTTAAGAGTTTGATTGCATATATCCAGAAAGGAAAAAATATACTTAAACCATGATTTATTTGTTAAATAAATGTGGTAAGGTTGAGCAAGGTTTTTTTTAATGCCAAGCATATATGAACTCCTCATGACAAAGTTGATTCAGTTGCTAACTAGCAAGGAATTTTATTCATTAGGGGACATCTACTATTTTCATGATGTAGAGAATAACCAACAGCTCTAAATTATAGCGTTGTCATTTTATTTTATTATATTTTAACTATCATTGTGTTATTATTTAATTTTATTGTGTTAATTTGACCTCAATAATTAAAATAATTTATTATAAATAGTCAAAGGGAGGAATGACTGCTTTGTGTAATTAGCAAATTGACATATAGTTAGTGAAATTGACTTCCTAGTCCTTGATTTTTTTTTTTTTCTTTTAGCTTGTAATATCGTTCGTAAGTATGCCTGTCTCCCCCTCAAATTCACTGCCACTTGTCTTTGTTTTCTAACCGAAGAACAGCATAAGAAAGAAGAATCCATTAAATATTACTTTTTGAAATATTTAATTATATCTGTGATGACACTGAAGAATAAATCGTTGGTGCAGTGTGCTGTTGTGAATCTACTGGTGGAATAAAAAGTCTGGGATTACAATATTGCCCATAGAAAGGTGACCTTAAAAGTAGTAAATTGGGCTGTGTTCAAGCACTGTATATACTACGGAAAGTATGTTCAAGGAGGAGTTTGAAACAAACATTTCAAACCTGTAAATAATGTACCTTCAATATGAAATACATTGTTAGTTTGTCATTAGTTGTAATCTGTAAACAAAATAGTAAGTAGCCTCTAGTAAAATAAATCTCCTGTCTAGAAAAATAAATCTGCTGGGAAGAACATCAACACTTAAGGCTGCTGACGTTGTGTGTGGAATTATAACCTGACAATGCTTTGTGGGGCTTTTTACTACAGAAACATTTCAATGAAAAGTGACAGAAGAGTAATGCTAGTGTTGGTGCTGCCAGCCAGTAAATTCTGAAATACTACAGTTTGAGTTGCTACTCTATTGTAATTTATTTTGCTAAATGCTAATACATCTGATCTACCTAGATTTTGYGTGGAAGCCCTTCATCTCTGTCAGTTGTTGTTCAGCTGGCAGTCATTAAACATTTACCTGGTCCAGATAACAAGCATCCGTTAGCGTGTGCTGGGATATTGTAGGGAGCAGAGGCAAGAGGGGAGGATTTCATAATCCAATCCATCAATTTAACACTCAAAATTACTACAGTAACTGTGTGTCCTGAGGAAGACTTCAAAAAATGGTACTGCTGCTGTGCAGGATTGAAAGTGTTAAGTGGAAATGGAGTTCTAGCTATTAGTTTGAAAGTGGGGTTTAATCTAGCAAATTTTTAAAACAAGCTAAAAGTAGGGCTTTACAGCCATATTTTTCTCAATTGTAGCAACATGGATTTCTTTCTAAAAAGACTTTTTTTCCCCTGTTTGTCTACATGGCCCCTTAGCCACTGGAAATCATAAAGGAGCTGCTGATATTTGGTTGGTCTTTGTCATTCACTCTCATATTTTCACATTTAATAGTTTGAACAAATTCTACACATATTTTGTAACGGGTGAGTATTCAGTCTTATGCATTTGTARGGAGAGACAAAAAAAGGTGAGCCCTTTGTCTGCCAAAGTGTTTCTCTTTTCCTCTATTTTTTTTTTCTTTCATCTCAGCATGGAATATGAACTCTTAAATTCCTCCTTCAGTTTCACTGCAGTAAGAATATTGACCTATGTCCTTAACTTCTGTACATCTTTTCAAGAATTGCTGTTAGTTACTTTTTCTCAGTAAAAGAATTATGTGGCCAAAAATAAGAAAATCTTAAGATTTTCTTACTTCTTTCATCTCACCATTAAGCTTCTTCTTATTTGAACCATCTATTGTCTTCAAACCTTCAGTGTTTTCCTTGAGCTACACTGATCTTTCTGTAATTTCTAGTTCCTTTTTTCCTGCATTTCCAGAATACTGAGGCAGGCCTTTTACTTTCATTGTCTTTATCTATCCTTACACATCTCCATTGTTGTTTCTAAATGTTTCACCTAATCAAAATTCTTCAGCAAGATAATTGATGACAAAATTGCCTAATACCTACAGTTTCAACATATAAGTCTGTTTATTAGCTAGCATCTGTAAATGCTGCCTTCTACCCTTTTCCTCCTCTCCCACCCTCCCTCAGAAGGTCCCCTCAGTCGGTTCTGTTATGGTTTGGGTTGATTGCTACAGAAATGTTGCCTGATGCACACAAGGTATTCTTGCTGTTGGTGAGTGATGTTTCATTCAGTGTTGGTTACAACTGAGATGACTTTTGAGAAGCAGTGGTCTGGAAGTGAAGAGGTGCGTGTGAATTTTGGCTTTCGTTCAAAATAAAGGTTCTCCTCTTTATAATTTGGAGAGAAGTTGAAAACATGTTCTTACTGAGATCTTCGTACTCAAAGTATTCAGCAAAGTGTTTAAGAAAGTCCCATGATTTTTCAAGAGTTGATGTTGACAGCATTGATATGTTCTTTCATAGGCATTTCTCCTTGAAGTCATGTTTTCTCTCTTGGTATGATTCAATTCTACCATGTCCTCCTTTTCTTATTTTCATTAGATTTGTTTTTAATTAGCAATCTAGTGCTGCTGGTTTTCCTGAAAAATGTCTTCAGTTGAGATATTTCCTAGTTTTGTATGTCTAGCTACCTCTGTGGCATTTCTTGAAAATTTTTCTTTTAGTGTCCATTTCAAACTTAATTCTAAGAGACTTTACCTGTCTTTCCTCGACATCTCTTTCCTCTCTTCTAGGTTAAAGGTTTGGGGAGGTCTGTGGTTGAAGTTATATCTGCAGTATAGATTGGAACTAACTTGTAACCAAGACCTCAGAGTTATTTGTACCTGTTTGAGCGGTAAGCTAAAAAATTCTTATGTGTATATGAAAATTGCTGAGGTTAAAATCACAGTGTAAAGGGACTTTCTGATGGTGGATTGTAAGCAGTTGACTGTGATATCAGAGGAGAAAAATGATTAACCCTGTGAACAGAGAATCCAGTGCGCTTTAGTGAAAGTAGGTTTATCTCGTGTTAAATTGTACCCCTTAAAAATTGCAAACTGGTATTAATGTTTAACATAAGAGCAAAATAAAGAAATACGAATTATTAAATGAAACCTATTCAGAGCTAAAGTAGCAGGGCTTTTCTTTTTAGGTGTATACTTCACTCATTTTTAAACAAATGGCAGTTCCTGCCTTTTTCTTCTTTTGTGCTGATTTTGCAGTAATTTCTTTGTAGCATACTTTTCGAAGCTTTCAAAGTACTTCCTGTCTTTTCCTATTTGTGATTTTATGCTTACTTGGAACGCCCCGTTCCCTCTGACAAATGAGGTACTTGTGCTCAGGAAGTACCTTCAGATGATTTGGAATGGGTTAGGAAGGCCTAGAACCTGCAGACCTATCTAAACAGGATAGTTATTGGAACTTCTTTTTGCTATTTTATTATTACTTACTCCCTTAAAATTAAACAGTTCGTTCATCTTCTCTTCCTGTTCTTCATCCTGGTTTGATGAGGGGAAGGGAGAGGATTTTGGCATCCTGAAAAAAGGCTCTCAAGACAATTGCCCTAATTAAAGACAAATATGAACGCCTTTTGTTTGGCTAGATTTGTTCTTCAGCACTTTGAAATTTGGTTGAAGGGGAGTTGTGGGGAGTTCATAGGCTCTGAAACTCCTCTGCCGACATCAGCGTTGTATCTGATAAACAAAGTGAGGCTTTTTCAGTGTTTTTGCTCTTTTCCCTTTATGCTGGGCTGCTCTGGTGATACGATTTTTCTCCTGTGCTTTCTACCAGGCAGACTGAAGAACTGCCCTTTGCTGACCTGGAAACCTTTCCTCCTGGGAACTTGGACTTCTTTCCAGGCAGAGTGCTTTTACAATAAAACCCCTTCATTGGGCTGTGAAAGCATTAACGCATATCACTTACAGTTTTCTTTGTTCCATACTAATGGAACAAACCAAACAGAACTTCCTTGATTGAAGAAGATACTACATATTTTTCACATTTGTGACGTTATTAGCTTAAGATACGTTTTTAAGAGAAGAATATTCTCAGGAACTCTGCACTGATACCTTACAATGCACTGGAACGTGGTGCTCAAAGTTAAAGTTTGGGTTCTAGTATTAGGACACCCTATTGTTGAAGATGTTGAGAATAAGACTGAATATAGGGCCTGGCCTTACTTAAGACTCTGAGTATTTTAATCTTGCTAATACTAGTAATAAGTGGTTGTTCTTCCTTCGCACTTTTCTTTTTTCAAAGTGTTGAGAACAAACACAGTGATACTCCTAAGCAAGCAAACTGCATTGAACAGGATTTTCTTTTGCTTTGGAACAGCATATCATGCCTCTTGGCTGGGTTGACAGTTAATTCAAGACCTTAAACTGAAGATAGTATATTTTACAAGAGAAGGCAAAAGCAAAGCCACAAATAATGTTCAATATTGATGTTCCTTAAAAGCAACAGCCGAACCAAAAAATACCCCAAACGTATACCGTTAGGAAACAGAATTAACAAACGAGGCTAGACGAGTTCCAAAGAGGCAACCTGAAAAGGATTTACAATTGCATAAATTTAAATTCATTGTTGACCATTCTTGAGATTTGATAGTGCCCCTCAGGGGAGTTTATAAAGAACAGCGCTCATACTTAAGCAGAGGAAAGGAGACTTTTAACATTTGGAAAAAGCAGATAATTTAAACAACTGTATTCCTTGGGAAAGCAGGAAGAATGAGAATTTCTGTCTTGTCATAGATAAAACAGTATGTGAGCAAGAAAACACTGAGTAGTTACAGTGAAGTGGTTTGACTAGCCTGTTTTTGCTTATCCTATGGTAGAGATCATATCCTCCATCAAGAGGAAGATCATAGGCTTTACACTAGATGTTTTGATAAAAAGGGTTCAAGTTGTAAGTTTGGGGGGTTTTCTGTAGATGTTTTGCATTGCGCTATGTGAATCTGGTACCAGCCCATGATTCAGGGAATATCCTTGGTGTGTGCAGTGAAATCCTATGTGAAGCTTTGGTCTGCTATGAAAATGCTTTAGAGCTAAGACCTTACCTGAAACTTAAACACAGAATAGTGTCGTACTTGGGCAATACGACACGGAAAAGGTAGTGTTCACAGTAGATGGTTTTAGGCTGTCTTGTAACTTTCTTCTTTGGTTTATACTTTGGAAAAGATCACATATGAATTTACTTTTCAAAGTGTTGTTCAGTCTTATTATTGATACTATAGGTGTATATATATGAAAGTCAATTTTCATCTTCTCTTACTGTTCAAAATCATAGCAGGAGCTGTTTCTCTTACGTGTGTATCCACTCTCCCTTGAAGGAAACATCTGCTGGGTTTTATAAGGAAAACCAATATACAATTTCTTTTGATGTCTAGTAACTCCAGTTACATAAACAAATGCCTAAATTGTACTAATTGCCAATTTGAATGCCATAGTGGGTTGATGGTTGTAAGACACTATGAGTACTACCTGACATCTTAAAACTTTCAGCACGCAGAATATTCCAATATGATCTGTGATTTTAAGGGGAAAAATGCACGTTAAGACTATGCATGATAGTCTACAACCTGAAGTATTTGCAACCGTCTGTTTATAAATCTGGCCTTTGATTTCATAATTAGAGCTTGCTAGTTGTAGAGGCTTGGAACGCTGTTCAAAACTGGTAACTGCCACAGCTATGTAAGTTTATCTTAATGGTATGGCTCTGCTTCTTCATATATGAAGTCAAAATGGCAAAAGGAATGTATAATGTATTTGTGGTCTGGTATTATTTTTGTTCTTTGCATCTTGGAAATTAAAAAAAATAATCTGGTATTGGGAGAAACCACGTAGCTAGAATTAAATGATTGTGCAAACACAGAACTGCCAGCATTGCCTTTCCATTGGGTGCAGCATTGCTTTTTAGCCTGCTTTCTACATGATTTCTCTGTGTAATCAGATGTTGGTTTTCCTTTCTACCTGAGACCATTTCCCAGTCTTCTCTGGCTTATAGCCATTGTGTCAAGAGAAATTCTGGTGCAGAGGATGGCTTGTGCAGTTTTTAATACCAACTTCCAAATGTCAGAAAGAATTAACCTTTACCCCAAGGAATAAATATATATGTATTTGCTGCTGGAATCATGCTAGAATTTAAGTAGGAAGAACTGTAACAAAAATACAGACATGTGCTGGTTTTAACAGTAAACAGAAAAATATGTTTATGCCTTTGTGAAAGTTCTTTTCCCCCAGTCAAGTTTGTGTGTTCAGATCTTCTGTTAGTGGTGATTTAATAGTCACTGTTTATATGTACATGAAATTACAACACAGCAGTCCAGTTAATTGGAGAAAATACTGAATTTGTTTATCCAAAGTGCAGTATTTTCAAGAAGCTTAAATGTTTGTATTTTGTCATTGGAATGAAAACAAAACCAGTGACATAACTGTAGCTAGGGTCTGAAATAGTTTCCCTGCCCCAGTACTGCTAAAGGTCAGGAAGCCTTTTAGGATGTTTCTTCTCACTGGAAGTAAAGGTCTAGGTTGCTTAATCCTACTGAGAGATGGGAGCTATCACATGAACACAGCCATCAGCTTTCGTTTATACAGCTAACAAATAGGTACATTCTGTAACAAGAGGAAATACTTCAAGGCCAAATGCTTCAGAACATGACAAGGCTAGAAAAAGATTTGTGGATGAGCACAAATGTTTTAAAGAACAGTACTCAGGAGGAAGTCTGTGAGATTTTTTTAAATTTATTTTTTATTTATTCAGTTGCTTTGGAGCTTTCCCATTACTTTATTGTCCATGACTGCTATCTTGTATTAGAATGAGAGCCCATCCAGTTTTCAGTCTATGTTATTTTATAGGTAAACTAATGCTTAAAATAGATGACATCTCTTGGCTAGCATGCTATATTGTGTATGTATTGTTGAAAAGGTCTTTTGCCTTTGTCAGCAAACAAGAGCATGAAATTGCCTGAGAAATACAATTTTGCTGCTACTTCAGTATTACTGTTGTCTTTTTGAGTTGATGACCGCACCTGAAACCTCTTTTTAATAGTATGCTTTAGAGGAGCTAGACTCTGCCTTTCCCTTCYACTCTCTCAAAAAATAATCACATAAAAATGTTATTTCTGAAAAACAGAAGGAAGGGGTGTATTCCTCAGTCAGTAAACGTGGTGCTTGTGGTGGAGTCACTTTCTGACTTCTAAGAAGTGGAAAAAACAGCTCCCATACCCCTTCTTCTGGCTATGGGAAATAGTAACACACAAACTCTGATGAATACTGTGATTGAATAGATGCATTTGATTGTGGGATGAAAAGATAATTGGAATTTCTTTAGAGCCAGAGACTGTTTACCTGTAGAACTGTGGGTAACTGAAGGTAACTACTTTTAAAAGGATTTTGAAAAGAAAGCTGAATTTGGGCCAGCACGTCCAGTAGGTAGTAGGCTTCCAAGGAATGGAAGGACACCTGCAAAATTCTTGATTATGTCACTTGGTTTTTGTGGTTGGGGTTTTGGGTAGTGGGTGGGTTGGTTGGTTGGTTTTTTTTTTTTTGGGGGGGTGGTGGTGTTTTTTGAGTTTTCTGTAATTATTATTATGGCTTTTATTTCAACTAGCTTCCTAAGTATCCATAGTATATAGAGGGAAGGAAAAGGTGAAATTGGAATTATGTTTCTTCAGTACATCTCTCAGCATGCAGTATGCTAATTTTTAAAATGTAAAAACTGTGTGTATGTTACAACAGATTGCATCTTTTAAAATGCTAGTGAACCAGTCTCTTAAATCAGCCATTTAGTGATAAATCCTAAATGTGCTGTGTTTCTAGGGCAGAGGTGGGAACTTAATCAACTACTGATTCCTGTCAGCTCTCCTACTGCCAATACACCTAACTTAGGCTTTAGTTCCCTTGCTGGAGAAGCCCCTCTCCTAGTGCAGCCCACATCACCAAGAAAAGCTGGAAATTACTTTTTTTCATGTGCCTCTTCAGCATTATGAAGTGTAGGTGCTCAGTTTTAGGGAAGAGCAAGATGTAGAGAAGCAGATGTACAGGCTACCAGACAACGAAACCTCCTTCCAAAGATGTGTGGGAGGGAGGAAGGGGGTGGAGAGGGATGCGGAGAAGAGGAGATTTTGTGACTCGCTCTGAACAAAAAGTCTCTAAATCTTGTCTGGATTGCACTCAGAAGGCCTGACTGTCCCGCCCAGCCGTGCACATAAACTAGCTAGTCTAACGAGCGTGGGTAGTTTTAGCAAAGAAGACATGGCAACATCAACTTCAGTGTGCGCAGGATGACTGTGTTCAGCAAAGGGCTTGTGCAGGATCCTGTGTGGATCCAGCTTTCCTCTTTTCTCTTGTTACTGATGACACTTTTTGGCCGCGATTGCACGCACTTCAGTAATAACGGTCAGCACAGTATAGTGCTAACCTTACTTGTCCCTCCTCTCTTGGTTTACCTGGTTKTGTTACTGTTCTTGACTGGTTAATCTGAAAAGCTTTGTTGGTATTCAGTGATTTTTCTAGATAGTTGTAATTTCTGACTGTAACTAGAAAAAGCTGTGGGTTTTTTGGTAGATAAATAGTTTTGATGCAGCTGTAATAGCATATTAACAGAAATTGTCATTTATATAAAGCTTTAACATTTGTGATCTTATGTCAGCTCTCTCTGCTCTGCAAATTGAGACAATAATAACAGTTTCATCCCTGTTATGTATGCTAATATATGTCTCTAACTGAAAAAGTGAGGATGCTTTAACTGTCTCTGAATGAAGCTGTCTAGTGAATCTGGAGTTGGGAGTCGAGCGAAACAAGCGAGGCTTAAAAGGGAATAGCTATTTTGACTTGATGGTGCTTTTTTACTAACGTACAAGTGCATACACCATAAACGCCCTGGTATTGTTCCAAATTCATAGAGTGCCTCAGGTACGGGGGGTAAGTTGACTTCGTACATAATGTTGGTCTTGGGTATTATCAGTTTAGCTAAACATTGCTTTCCGTTTTTTTTAGGCATCGGTAGAGTTGCTGCTACATCTCTAGGAAACTTAACAAATCATAGTTCTGAAGATTTACCTCTTCCTCCTGGCTGGTCAGTGGACTGGACTATTAGAGGAAGGAAATACTATATAGATCATAACACCAATACAACTCACTGGAGCCATCCACTCGAGCGTGAGGGGCTGCCTCCGGGATGGGAGAGAGTTGAGTCAGCAGAATTTGGAGTGTATTATGTAGATCACATCAATAAAAGAGCTCAATATAAACATCCTTGTGCTCCCAGGTAAGACATCCGCCTTCTCTTCTGTGATTGTTTTTTTCCTAATCCAGTTAAGAAAGTGGAACTGTTTTTGTCTCGCATATAACGTGCCAAAAACTTATTTTAGAAGTAAGTTTTACTGGTTCTTGACTAAGATTTTTAGAAGAAGTTGTAATTGTTAGGGTTTTTTTCTCATCTGTTACTGTCTTAAGTTTAGAAACAGGATATTGTTCCTAACTACTAAAACAAAGCAGCTATTCTCTTCAACTGTCGGTAAAACAACAAAGTTGCTGAGAACAGAATTGAATTGTAGACTGAAAAGAAACTTGATCTGATGTTCCAGGAGACTGTCTGGACAAATAGCACATACCATCTGAAACATGAATTAAGTCTTCTCTAGAATGAAAATCGGTATTTTAGCTACTTGTAAATTAAAGTTAAATAAAGTTAGTATACACCAAATCTACCAGTTAATTTCTGCTATTCAATCTATTTTGCTGTTACCCAGGAAGAGAAAGTTTTTTAACATGTGGCACAAAAGATAAACATAGGAGGATGTCCTTTGTTATAAATGGAATAACTCTTATCAGCTGCTGCCTGAATACATTTGTTCTAACATATTAAATGGTGGATTATTTGGCTGAATCAATACTTGCCTTTTTAATCTTTTAAAAACAGATAGCATTTTTTGTTCTGCTGTAGTATCCAGGTAGCAGGCACTAGGTGAATAGGTCTAAGGTGAATTTTACAGTGTGCTAACAGATGGCAGCAACGCTTACAGTTGTGATTGGAGTGAAGCACAAAAATAGCAACAGAAAGTTGCTCTCGGTATAGGCCTGCTGAGGCAACACTCCCTATGTGGTTGCATCATCGGCCTTTGCATGTATTGACTTGTGTATTAATATTAACAATTTAATGATATCAGCATGTCTAAGTTATTGCTTGGAGGTTACGGACTTTGTCTGTCTTCCTTTGTACAGCGTTCCCCGTTACGACCAGCCTCCCCCAGTGACTTACCAGCCGCAGCAAGCTGAGAGAAGCCAGCCTCTCCTCGTCCCTGCAAACCCCTACCACACTGCAGAGATTCCAGACTGGCTGCAGGTCTATGCCAGGGCTCCTGTAAAGTGAGCTTTTTTTTTTTTTTTTTCCCCTCTGCGTTTCACACTCTGCATGCCTAGCTTAGAAGGAAAACAAATGAATTTCGATGACTGAAAGTAGAACTCTAGCTGGTATCTATTTCTTAATTGCATAAGAACTATTGCTGACAGCCGATGAGGAAGTTGTACCAGATGTTCATCACATTAGTGTGCTTTGTATTAGGCATTACTTAAAATCATCACAGGACTTCTTGCAGTTCACAAGACTTGCAGAATGATATATTAGAGAGTTGAGGATGTGATTTACTTTCAGTTTATGTGTGAGAACAGTACCACGTGGCTTAAAATATGTGAAATATTTTTAGGGTGTTAACTACTTAATGTATATCTTACTCCTTTTTAAAAAAGACACACAAATTCTCCTTCACAATTAAGAATTTTGAATACAGACTGAAATCTATACTTCTATTCAAGAACTTCAATTAAAAACAGTGGTAGTAAAAAGTCATTTTTTCAAAGAAACAATGCTATAGGAACAGGGAGTCTCCTCCAAGAAAAGATTTGAGTCAGCATAATAACACAAATTACATTTTCTAATGGGTACAGCTGTGCAGAAGAGTAACACTAAATAGAAAAGCAATAAAAAAAATCCAGATATGTTTTAATAATTATGAAATCATGTACTTTTTCATAAGGAGCATATCGAGAAACTAAGTTTTACAACAACGAGCAGGTCAGTCTGTAGTTGCAAATTCAGACTGTGTATGATGTTCAGTGACTTCCAGCTAAAAAATCCTCTTTTTTTAGCTGCTTCTAGTAACTATAATTTGAATGGATTTTATTACTACTTGTGGCTACTGGGCTTGCCAGCAGCCCATAAAGATTTAAATTGGCCTAAAATCCACCGGTACACTTATGCACCAGGGACATGCTAAGTTCCTGTAACCTATGGGGGAGGACTTGTTTCCTAGAAATACTTCTAGGTTTTGGCTGCAGCTGCATTTCTTTATTTAGGTCTTTGGCACATCCAGACAATGTAGTTTTAAATATTTCAGCCTATGTTGTATGGACTCTTCTTGGTACTTCTCTTGAAACTCGAGAAACAAATTTAAGACAATTGAAACAGTTTAAGATTATCAGGAATTTCTTTATATCTAGTAGGCTGAAAAAAAAACCCAAAACCAAACAAAAAAGCCCCAAAACATTTAATTCATTCAAGCTGGTTGAATAGAATTTACATTGTTCAGAGGAATCAAAAATCACATATTTTCCAGTATCCTTTTAGCCTTCTGTTAAAGTAGTGCTGGTGGTAATAGGAGTATTGTCGTAATTCTCAAACACTTCTGTGAAGGAGTAAATTCTGATTTATGCTAATACTATATTGGAAAAGTGAGGAAGAGTGGTAGCAGCTGGCTTAGTGTCACCTCATTTTGAGGACTTCTTAAGGAACAATTGATAAATAATTTTCACAGTTACTAAAATCAAGATCACTTCTATATTTTCAATGTAATTTTAATAATGAACCTCTTCTCTGTTGCCAAAGCAACTGTCTTAAAGCTTGAGGAAAACATCCAGTCATGCTTGTAAGTTCTTCAGTAGTATTTTCCAAGAGCTGAGTATGAGAACTCTAYGCACATCCTCCTGTGTTCTGGTGTGAAAATGAAAGTAGGTGGGCAAAACACTTTCATAGTAGTAGTAGAGGAATACCTTTTGCGATCTGCTATTTTAAATTAACTGTAAAAATCTGTTGATTATCAGTACAGTTTTGCACTGAAATCACTGTGGTATATTTTGTTACAATTTGTTACTTACACCTGACACTGTAACTTGATTTAGCTGACTAAAGGCCTGTCATTTTTGTTGAGAAAAGTAGATAATGACAGCAAAAATAGATAATGTTAGCTTTTGTTTCAATAAGTTTCTCTAAAGGATAAGAATTCTGGCCACTGGAAAAGTCTAATGGAGAGTTTAGTAGGTGTTAGCCGTAATGCTTCCCTATTTTAGTGAAAAATGGTCAAACTTAAGATAAAAAAGAAGATATTTGGCTCACTAAACAGTGAAGAGGCTTTCATGACTAGTTGTAACTTGAGGTAACGATTTCCAGTATCAAGGTATTTCATAGAATCATAGAATAGTTTGGGTTGGAAGGGACCTTTAAATCCCCCTTTAAAGGGACCTGCCATGGGCAGGGACATCTTCAACTGGATCAGGTTGCTCAGAGCCCCGTCCAACCTGACCTTGAATGTTTCCAGGGATGGGGCATCCACCACCTCTCTGGGCAACCTGTGCCAGTGTCTCACTGCCCTCAGCGTAAAAAATTTCTTCCTTGTATCTAGTCTGAATCTACCCTCTTCTAGTTTAAAGMCATTCCCCCTTGTCCTGTCGCAGCAGGCCCTGCTAAAAAGTTTGCCGCCATCTTTCTTATAAGCCCCCTTTAAGTATTGAAAGGCTGCAATGAGGTCTCCCCGGAGCCTTCTCTTCTCCAGGCTGAACAACCCCAACTCTCTCAGCCTTGCTTCATAGCAGAGGTGTTCCACCCCCCTGATCATTTTCGTGGCCCTCCTCTGGACCCACTCCAACAGGTCCGTGTCTGTCTTATGCTGAGGGCTCCAGAGCTGGACACAGTGCTCCAGGTGGGGTATTTGTGATACCTTGAAGCGTCCTTTTCCCCTCTTTCCTGGCATCTGTCAGGGTTTGTTTTGAGAGCGTAAGTGCAGCTATCGGAATCTTAGCACAGTGGAATCAAGACCCCTGACTTGCATTTAACCCTTTGCTAGACTCTAAAATTGAATGTTTCTCCACCTTCTAGGTTAGGTAGACCAGTCTGGTAGGTGTTCCCACAGTGTGCCAGATGGCATGCGTGGGACTGTGAGGGTGAGGAGACCAAAAATGCCTTCCTTGTATGAGAGGTCATGGTTCAGATGCTTCCCCCACCTCTTTTGGAGCGAGGATCTAAACCCAGGACTTTCTTCTTCCAGCCCTAACCAATAGGCTGTGAATATTCGGGGCAGGTCAGTGTCTCTTGTGTTGAAAGTGTCCTATTTTATATTAAATACTTGCTATCTACTGGGAAAAGCCCTGGAGACAGGGTATTCTGGCTGTGTGTTCTGTCTAGTAAGCTCCTGCTTTCTCACCCAGGAGGGAAGGCTCTGCACTCTGCAGGAATTTTGTACTAACGTGCTTTCTCCCCTCGACTTCTGGCTCTGTGACTAGTTGCCCTTCTAAAAAATGCCTGGGGAGTCTAGGTCAGGTACTGGTACTCTGCACCCTGTTCCTCTAGGCATCTCTGCGGTGAGCGTTCCTAGACCTACGATCTTTTGGGTTTGAATGAGCCCATACCCATTGAGGCACTGCTGATGGCTTAATCTTTAATTAGACTTCTTCCCCCGTTCAACACTGCTTCTGGCAGGCAAAATGAAACTCTCACACTAAAAAGTAATCCTGATGTGCTGCTTTTCTTGAGAAACTGTCAGCAGTGACAGCTTCAAAGAGCTGAAGAATGACCAAGGTTTTAGCAATCTGTGATGATGCTTAAAAAAAAAATTTTTTTTAAAAAAACCTGCAGGCCCCAGAAAACCTGCAAACACATTACTGCATGTGATGGAGCTTTTTTTTCTTTCCTGCTGGTATTGCCACCTTAACAAGAAACAGTCCTTCCATTGAGAATTGGCCTTGCTGTGGAGTGTATTTTAATAAATGCTACYGACCCAGAACATTTGAAAAGATACATCAGCGCAGGGCGAGCCAGGGGAAATCCTGCTGCAATTGAATTCAGTTCGTGAATGGGAAAGGAGCAGAGAGGGAAAGGTGTTGTCCACTTAAACTCAATAATCAAGTGCTCACAAAGATAGTTGTACTTGGGGAAAAGTGATTTTAGCAGTGCAGCCCTGTCAAGGCTTGGGATAACTTTTATATAGAAGCTGTTATTTAGGAAGTTTGTAGAAGCTGTGGTTATTTAAGTTCTTAACATCCCTCAAAAGCATCTTTGGTAGTCATCTGTATGTCTTGGTGCTTCTCTGATGCATACAGCCTTCTGAGTATRTCTTTTCAATATGTAATGTAGTTTATTTGCATAAATTTACTGGTATTTTGACTTCAGCCTCCACTCAAGTGAATATATTTTCTCATGTAATTCAGTTGGATCAAATATTCAAGTTTATTCCATGAGTTTCTTCTGTTCTTTTAATAACTACAGTAGTCAGCTGCCTATTTCCAAGTTAAGAAAATTAGATTGCAAATGAATTGTATGTGTTCAGAAGCACTGGGAAAAAGCAGGAAATGAGGGGTATTGCAGTGATGATGTTAACTACGTCAAGGCTTTCTTTTATCAAAATAACATTAAAATGCCTATTGCAGAGCAAGACTCGGATCAGACAAAATCAAGATTAAAACTGGGTTGGGGAATTGCTGTTTCCTCACCTTGCTTAGGAAACTCTGTGGCTTGTCCTGTTCCCGGAGCTGGCCAGGCCCATGCCAGGACGCTCTGTGCTGCTCAGGTCCCCTTAGCAGGGGCAGCATTAGCACCCCTGCTCATTTTAGGGGAGGTATTCCTGAAGTTCTCTCACACAAGTCCCTTCAAGTTTAGGTGGACTCAGGTTAGCCCAGATATTCCCACTAATGAGAACTGTGCCTACAGTTGCGTCATGTGTTGTTTTTGTGTCCCTTGTTCCCTCCGAGCCTTGGGAAGTGTGTCTGTTCCTGAAGCCGGCAGGTCTCTTCATGGCTGCTAGCTCACGTCACCCTGCCAGCCTTCTCCAGTCATCACGCTGAGGTGGAAGGAGACCATCAAAGAGAACAGCCTGTTTATTTTAAGCTTTGGTATCTATCTAGCTATCTGAAGTTATTGTACTACTTTATTTAAGCGTACCGAGGGTAGGTCTGAACTGTGGGCTGTTAACGCTGGGCTGATGCGCTGACATGAGCCAGATCCCGCTCAGTAACTGTTTGGCCACGTGGGCTTCGGTGCCTGAACTAATGCACTGTACGTTGCTCACCAAAACAGTTGTCTTGCTGTTGGCCCAGTGTCCTTGAGGAACATCCTGAATGCCAGCGTCTCCTGCTTAATATCATCCTGCAGCTATTGCCCCATGGGATGTGGTGGTAGTACTGGACATCTGGCCACGAGTCAGAGACCTTTAATCTGATCTCTGTGGAATTACCATGATTTTGTTGAAAAACTTTTAGAAATAGTGTTTTTCTACCAGGATCTTGGAAACTTTCCCCCACTACTGGCACAAAAAGGGGTCCGTTAAAAAAAGGTAATGAAGAAAAATGCTTGCTTTTTTGAAGGGGGGAGAGAGGTGGGGATTTCAGAGGCAATCCGACCGCCATAGAGTTTGCTCTGGTGGTGGCTAAAAAGAGACTGATAGAAATGCAGAGTGTGTTGGAAAATAACAGCGTATGGACATGTGTTTAACATTCCCACTGCGGACTTGTGAACAGGTGAAATGTGTTCACAGGCACAGCCTTTATTCTGGTACTTTCTCACTTCAACAAGGTTGGATGGTTTGTGTAGCTCATATATAAAGGTAAATATTCTAGACATTAAATTTGGGGATTGTTGAACCATGTGTTTGGTATAAAAGATTGTCAGCACTAGCTTTGAAGAATTTGTGGCATGAAAGCAAGTCACTGACTAATGTGTGCTTGAGCCGACCTCCAGTATGAARCTGGACTTCATCTGACCAGCGACCTAGCTCCCTTGCAGACCTTAGAGTGCCAATTTTGATTGTGGAAAATTACTTGCAGGAGAAATGGCATAGCCTTGATTAGTCACAAGAACGGTTTGGCAGTTAAAYATAAAATGCAGCCTTCAGGAAACTTCTTCAGCTCTACTAGTGAAACAAGGGAGGCTTGAAGAGGCTCGTCTTACGTTAAGTTTGTCCCTATCCARTGGCAGCAGCTTTGATATCCCAAAGGTCTGAACGTAGAGGCATGTTTATATGTTTCAGAAATTGAAAAAACTGTTAGGAGTATAAACAGAAATTCAGAATGGCTCCATATTAAAAAGTAAAAATAAAAAAAAAAAAAACCCAGCACTGACAGTGCTGCAGATTTTGTAAGAAAAGCGATGCTGCATGTCGAGCAGGAGAGGAGAAGACCTACCGAATGAAAGGCGCAATGTACTTCGCCAGCAGCTGGTTAACCCGGGAGTGTTTGCAGCGGTTAGTGATGCTCAGCAGCTTTCCTTGTACGCCGTTTCTCCCACCTTGTGGATTGATGTTATGCTTCTGCTTTTCTTTGCCGTTTGTTTTCATGTACTCCATGCTCCGTCGTGGAGGGTGATGAGCRTGGCTCCTAACAAAGCTGGTCTGTGTGTAGCCCCCTTCTTGCACCTGTGGGTATTTTCTTTACGAGCTTTCCCGTTCTGCGCTGCTGACCAGCGCCCRTTTCCCTCCTCGAGGAAAAAGTGTGGACAGTGTGGATGGTGCTTTGGTGACCCAGGCTGCCTTGCTCAACCAACAACTCCTTGTAACTGGTGGAAGTGGGAAGAAATACAACAGTAACTGGTTGACTTCACAGCTGAGCTTGTTTCCATCTCCCGTGGGGAGAGAGATCAGATAYTCCTAAAGGAGGAGTTCGGGCTGGCCACCAGTGTGTTTCAGGCTCTTGGCAYGTGTCTCCAGGGGCCCTCCCCGGGTCCACAGCAGCTCGTTTTTTCCAGCGTGGGGAGTAAGAACATGTAGGATTTTTAGCTGTTAGTGCTTGCATCGCTCCCCTGACACCCACCCTGATGCCGATAGCTACGAGCGGTTAGGATGTCCCTCACTGGTGTGAGTACTTGCAGCTGTTAATTATGGCCTMATTGGATTTCCCGCTCCCTCAGTCCTCATTGATGCTGTCTGATACCCCCTTCCGTGGTCCTGTGGGGTTCATGACCCGCATTTTGAGACACGCTGACTTAGGTTATTGCTGCTAATTAACCAAGAGGGGGACAGTGTCCAGGAGTTCTTGTTAAGGCTGGAACAAGGATGCTTTAGAAACAAAGGTGTGTTGTGAGGGAAGACTTGCAGTATTCTGCCTTCTGGGGGGTACTTGCTGGGGAGTGTTAGGGTAAGCTGTTGAAATAGTTCTTTTTTTTTTTTTCTGTGTTACTCTAATTTTAAAAGATGTTTTACTACTAAACCTTCAAGGCTTGTTGAATGGAGTTGCTGTTTTAATGCTTCCAAAATGCATTTTCTCCATTGGTTTATTATAATCAGTTAATAGGATCTTCAGTATTTCTAGAGTTTTATCTTGGCATATTATGAGTGATTCTGCAGTTTAGCTGTAAGTGATGTTTCTCCAGCTCGCTTTGAGACACAGTTCCATGTCTTTTGGTGTTAATTACCTTATTTCTTCACATAAAACGTGCTAATGTAGATTGCTAGAAATCTGACCAGTGGCTGTACAACTGTGAGGCCAGTTCTTGAGAAAATGCACAAAATGCTGTGTATTCGCCCGCAGTGGCRGGTAGATAAGCGTCTTTTCTATCAAAACAGATACGATCACATTCTGAAGTGGGAGCTCTTCCAGCTGGCGGACCTGGACACGTACCAGGGGATGCTGAAGCTGCTCTTCATGAAAGAACTGGAACGGATCGTTAAGCTGTACGAAGCGTACAGGCAGGCCCTCCTCACCGAGCTGGAGCACCGCAAGCAGAGGCAGCAGTGGTATGCCCAGCAGCACGGCAAGAATTTTTAAGCTAACGACTCTTTTTAATAGACTTTTATGAGGACACTAAGAGCTTTAAAAGGTTTTCACACTTAAAACTATGAAAAAGTGCTTTTGTTGAAAAGGCAGCTTATTTTTGTTGATGTTGCACCTTTGTTATTATCCTCTTTAATATTTTTCTACATGTATTATGTGTTGTTTATAAAAATGAAAAATGTTTGTTAATCTTTTTCCATACAGGAACTAGTTTATTATTCTGAAAACCGGCGCGGAGTTTAATCAGAGACTTGATCCTGGTATCTTTTTCTAGCAGTCAGCTGTATTATTAAGAAGCTGACTATATATTTTTAAAGGGCAATAGATGCAACTGTATGAAATGTCCTGGATTCAAAACATTGTTAAAATCCAAATGAATATTTCCGTGTATTTCCCTCGGGACTTCCTATCCCTCTCTGGAGAGAGGTCTGCTCCTTGTTTACAGCTTTAATGTACAGAACACTGACACTGTTACTTTTCAATAACACCCAGTGCTGTAACCAGACAGAAGCGGATTTTGTCAGTCTACGCCAAGTGCTTCACGAAAGTGAAGTCCGAGTTGCCTTATTTTTTACTTTAATGCATTACTGTTTCAGATTTACTACTAGTTTTCACAGACATTAGTCAGAGGGGAAATACTTGTACCTTCTTAAAGACCAAGATCTCTACGCAAACTTTTCACAGGTTCTTAAACGCTAGGTAAACTGCGTTTGGTAAACCGTGACCCAGTCACGTGGGAAGGCAATAGCATTGTCTAACCAGCTTACCAGCCAGCTGTACCACACCACGGGAAATATCAGGGATGGAACAACAATTCCTTTTTTTTCTTTTTTTTTTCTTTCTTTTTTTTTTTTTTAAACAAGCTTTTGTCTTGTGTTAAAAGCTTCCTTACTTGGGGAAAATTTTTAGTTGTACAGTTACCCTCTCCAATATTTTCATTTGGTTCATTGATTGTCCTGAAATGTTATTTATGGATTCTTTTTAGTGCAATAAACATTGTTGCAGACAAAAAAAATACATTTCTTGTAAATCCTATTAATTCAATAAAAATCATTTTGTTTAATGATTGAAGGGTTGTTCAACTGATTTTTTGCCTTTCAGAACGTCAAATAAAATGTTCTTATAACCAGTAAAAAGATCTGATTGGGGGTGATGAAAATCAGTAGCTCGTGTTCTCTGCGGCTGAGGGAACTGGGACTGTTTAGCCTGGAGAAGAGGAGGCTGAGGGGAGACCTTCTCGCGCTCTACAACTACCTGAAAGGAGGTTGYAGYGAGGTGGGTGYTGGTCTCTTCTSCCAAGYAACTAGCGATAGGACGAGAGGAAATGGCCTCAAGTTGCGCCAGGGGAGGTTTAGATTGGACATTAGGAAAAATTTCTTTACTGAAAGAGTGGTTAARCATTGGAACAGGCTGCCCAGGGAAGTGGTGGAGTCACCATCCCTGGGGGTATTTAAAAGACTGTAGATGAGGCACTTAGGGACATGGTTTAGTGGGGCTTGGTGGTGTTGGGTTGACGGTTGGACTCAATGGTCTTAGAGGTCTTTTCCAACCTTCATGATTCTATGATTCTGAGGACGAGCGAGCTCAGCTATGCAGGTGGAGTGATGGCGCGCGTGCCCGGCATGGAGCCGCGCTCTGGCTCTGCCGTGGGGCCCACAGCGAGGAGGGTGTTCCTGCTGCCCCGTCCTGGCCTGCACCAGGCCCAGGTGGAATAAAGCCGCTGGCGCGGTCCCCTGTAAACCCAATCGCTGGCCCTGCGAGCGCGCTGTGCCCACTCACCGTGACGGCCTGAAGTGGCGACAGCTCAGCCCTAGGCGTCAACTTCTGTACCGTGAAACACGTCTGCTCTTCAGATCAAGACGGCGTGGTGAGTGTTGTACCTGGCACTGTCCCTCGAGGGCTGTAGACCTGAGCGCGGACCCTGAGCTTAGGCTTTGCTGCACTTCAGCAGCTTTTCCTCTGCTGTTAAAAGCTGGAGACTTTATTTTGCCCAAGACTTGTAAAACCTGGCTTTACCTTAGTGACAGAAGCACCTCCCAGAGGTCACGCCTGGGCAGGAGACGGGCCAGAGTATTTTTAAAATACCAATTTCCCATTAAAACACCAATTCTGAAGGCCAAAAGGAAACGAAGAATGTAGAAAACCCAGGAGGAGAAGCTCTCGCCTCGTTAGTCAATAACTGCTTCTTGTATAACCAACTGCTTAGGAACCGAAAGCAAACTTTAATAGTTCTGACGATAAAAGAATAGAACTGTTGAACACACCTTCTATGCACTATAATGAATATATATACAGAAATACAGTGAAACTTTCTCCAATACATATACAAAGTGATACTTTGTGCATCGGTTACAAACAGAAAAGTATGCTTTCCGTACAAGATCATTAACATACCATAGCAGAAGTGCCCTTACAGTTTCTGATAAAGCAAGTTAATACATTTTTAATTATGTAATTAAATAGTTAATTGAAGAAAAAACTTGGTTACATGTTATAACTTGTTCAACTATCTGAAAATAAGTTGGCTTTTGAATAAGCTAAGGTCTGGAAGATTTTTAGTTGCAGTATCATGTAAATTATGATTTCTTCAGTGACTTCATAACTAATTACAGGGAAAATAAGGCTTCATAAATTAGCTGGGAAGTATGCTGGCTATTACAAATTAAAAGCACTTTGTATTTGCGGCAGTACCAATATGTACATATCAACAAAACGAAAAACATGCCGACACCTTCCCGTCAAACACGGTGTTGTCCAACGAACACACCGAACCACCTTACACGTGACTTGTTCTCCGCTCTCCCTGTTCCACGGCAGGAGCTTGTGACGAGTACGACGACAAGAGTGTTGAACCGAGGACRAGATGTCCGCGCCTCGGTCATGCATCGACGGGAACGCGCCTGGCTTACACCTTCTTCCTCTCCGAGCCCTCGGCGGGCTCCGCTTTCTGTGCAGGGAAGGCGTGGTGGTACAAATGTCTGTGAGTCGCTGCTGCGCTGTACAGTTTGTACAAAGCCTGGGAAAAAAGGAGAGAGAAGATGGTTACGTCCCCAGCCCCGCTGCGTGCGACGCGTATGGTCCGTGCTTTCGCGGTCACGCTGCAGCGGTAGGTTCAAACCAGTCGCGGCGTGCGGTTTGTTTTGTGCACCAACTCTTTGATCGTGTCAAGCGTCCAACAGGAAGAAGAATAAAGATCACTAGTTCACTGATTTTTCAGACATCTCGGCTACGGGAGGAGCTACCTCGAGCTGTGTTAAATCAAGGGCTAGCTGGAGTACAAGTAAGAGACTTGGGGAGGTTGGGGGTTTTTTCTACGGGTTGCATGCACGGAGTTTAAATTTCTGCATCCTCGGCATCTTGCTTTACACCACCAGGCACATACATATTGCATCATATGGAGGGCTTTCCTATGTAATGGGTATCTGGTTTGTCTAGATGATTTTTCTGCAGATGAATGCAGGTTTGGGTTTTTTTTTCCCCCCTTCTAATTTTACCATTTTCCATTTGTACCCAGGTGCATTCTCCTGTCTGACAGAAAAGCCTGTCCTTCGCAAAGAGCAGCACCACACTCTAATAAACACATGTGCCCCTGTTTCTGCAAAGCCTTGGTGTGAGCAGGCTGCTGGCCTCAGAGGCGTCTTCACAGGGTGTCAGAGGGTGACAGCTAAACACCAGGCGTCAGACAGGTTGCGGTACCTGTACCAGTGCACGTTCGAAGTCGCGTGGACGTGGGCTGCGTTTCCCGTACAGCACTAACGTCAGAGCAGTCGCAGGGCCGAGACGAGGCTCTGAGCCCAAAGGGCTGCTGCAGGCGCTGTCTGCAGCGGCTGGTATGGGGCGACAGGCAAGACCACCCTGTCCCCCACCCCTCGGTGGGCTTTATACTGAGTACAAATGGCACAGGAGATACCAAGATACAGTTCTGGTTGCAGAGGACWTGGTGTGAACAGCTGTCACAGCTCCGAAATCTCCATTTCAAATGAACTTGTTATTGGGGAGAAAACAAAACAAAACAAAAAAACCAAAAAACCCAACCAAAAACCCACCGGCTGCTGCTGGGGACCTGAAGACTGTTGGTGAGCCAGGATTAGCTCAGGACGGGGTGGGAAGAGGCAGACGACCGGCAGGAAACCGCACGCTCCTGGGGCGATGTGTTCCTCACGTGCTCGGGGGTGTTGAATGAAGCAGGCGAGGCTGAAGCCGCAGCAAGGAACGGGGTGGGGTGAGAGGACTCCAGGGGTGTTTAAGGCGATGCCGACCGCATCCCAAACAGGCCGGAGGAAACGGAGGTGGGGCGTTGCGTGCCCGTGTTTTGGGACTGTTTGGGAATGTAGTGGCCTGGTGGAGGAGTCTTCATGCAGTTTCTCTGGGTTTCTTTCTTGAAAATACGCTTTCAAGTCCTACATAAGTGACCTTGCAGCATTTTGTGCTATATTAGGCTTTTTTCCATGCCTAACCAGTCTCACAGAGCTGACTTTTACTCGACAGGATTCGTTCAAGAGCTTATCAGTAGTGAAGACCGTGTTCTGCCTCTTGCTGTCGCACAAGTCAGAGCAAAGCCCACGGACCCAGAGGTCAGAAAGCTTTTAGCTGCTCAGCATTTGTGGCACAGTGAGGTACCAAAACGGCTGGCCTGGGCTGGCCGCTGGGGGAAGGAATGGGTTGATTTTTAACAACTACTTTTATTTTTAAAATGGCCTTTTGGACCTGTGAGAGCTGTTCCAACTTTCTTTTAAGAGGAACTCCCCACGTAACTCAGTGGCTGAGAAGTGCGTTGACACTGACAGACGGAGCTGTCAGGCTTTGGTGACACGATAAAAGACGGAGCTGTCTTTTGTACAGACCGGGGCCAGACTGGGGCGGCACCTGGCTACAACACAGGATTAACATATGTGTGCAGTAAGCCTGGCAAGGATGCCTTTTTTGGTTTAATTAGATGCTTACAAGGCTTTGCCTAAAAAAGGTTCCAGTCACTTTCGGTGACGCAGCTCAGCGTTGTGCCAATGGCAAGCGGAGCCACACCGTGCCCGGCGTACGAGGGCTGCCGATGGCCGTCGACCCGGGTTTCCCTGCAGGGCTGCAGCGTGAGCGCCAGGCAGGGACCGGCTCCCCTTGGAGCAGTTCCCCTGCCATGCAGGGCGAGAGGGGCTGTACTCGGCGTGCTGCCCCGGGAAGAGACTGGGGAGATGAACTATGCCTCCCAGGCTCTGCGTTCGGCTCAATCCGGTGTGGGGTGTTTTTGCCCAAAACACAACACGCAGCACTTCCAGCAGCACAGAGAGGCCTCGCCAAGTATTGGGGGCTCCTCGGCTGCTGGGGCAGGAGCCCTGCCTGCGCGATGCCTGCACGATGCCTGCACGGTTGGTGCTACAAAACAAACTGGTGTTTTGGTTTGACCTCTCAGCATAACAGGAAAATCCCCAAACAGAACTGACAGGAGAAAGATGAAAATCCCCATCATAACAAACACACTCCCCACCCAAATCTCTCCCCCACTTGGCTTCCAGCACCGCCTGGAGCACAGCACCCACGTTTAACCCCCTTCCCCAGGCATCTGGATCACAGGAAAAAAAACAGAGCCCAGCCACCAGCAAGTGTCCTGGTGCAGGGCCAGGATGCCACCACTGCCCAGAGCCCTCGCAGCCCCCCTGACCTCCACAAGCCCAAAGGCAGTGAAACGTGCATCTGGGTCCGAGACGCTTTTCCCCGGGAGCCAACTGGCCCATGGGAGCCAAGTGGTGTCGCATGCGGAGAACAAGAGCCACTTACCTCATTCGTGCTTCCCTGGGGAGAGGCATTGGGAAGGGGGAGACAGAAAAAGAAGAAGAAAGAGAAAAAAAAAAAAAAAAAAAAAAAAAAGCATCTCTGTGTATCACGCACGCCCACGGGAGCGCATGGTGCTCCTGCCTCTGGCCGCAGCCACTTGCTGGTGCCACCGTGGCCGTGTATTCCCAGGGGGGCTCGCCCCACACAGGCTGCCCCTCTTGCAGGACCCCTCACAGCCRGTCACACCGCCACGGGACATGGAGCGCTCGCATGGGACAGAGCCACGAGGGCTTTGAACCCACCCGAGGTGCTCAGGCACCAGCCCCGTGTATCGTGGTGGGCAGAGTCACGCTGCCCAAGCCCTGGTGCCTGCAGCAGGGCCAGTGCTGCCCGTCTGCACAGCTCCTTCTCAGGACAACTTTCCCTTCAGTTGGAAAGCTGTGCCACACAGCCCACTGGGGCCAGCCAGGCGCCGGGGAGCAGCTGCAGGCACTTTAACCTCTTTATTTTTCCCCAGCTGGGCAGGTTGCAAGTGGGCAGCATCTCCGGCTTCCTGCTGGCTGCATCCTGTTCTTGCTTAACCCCCCCCGCAATGGTTCCTGCACAGGGATGGGCAAATGCTGAGCTTAAAACATGCCAGCATCTCCCAAAGGCAGCCGGGAAGGGTCCCCAAGCAAACGGCCGCAGCACAGGCACTGACCGCACCACAGCGGGGTTTACTGTGGATGCTCAGGCTGCTGAGGACAGGGCAGCCAGGATGAACCCACCTGGGACGCAGGCAATGAGCTGCTCTTGCTCTCAAGCCGCCTTATTTTAAAGGCAGCCTGGCTGAGCAACACCGCTCCCCAGCTCTGGGATGAAGGAACTGAATAATAAATGCTTCATTTTTTCCCCCAAAACTGCATGTTTAGCTCCAGCTGCAGCTCTCTGTGCAGCAACGGGATGCAGGCAAATGTGGTTACTCTTGATCAAAAACTTGCTGGTGGACAAAAAGCAGGGAAGGAGCGGGTAAAGCTGTTGAGAACGGCTCCCCCCTTGGAGCACTACAGAAATGAAACCCACGACTCTGGCTGGTGGCTTCTGAGGGCTGAGCAAACAATGAGCTCACCCCGGCTCTGCCATGGGAAGAGCAGGAAGCCTTCGCAGCCCTTTAAACATTATTCTGGCACATGGACCCACGGCTGCAGCTGCGTTCCAGTGGGCTGCTCCCCTGGCTGGGGGCGAAGCAGGGCAGTGGAAGCCTGCAGGGTCCGGGCCTTCCCCGGCAGCTCTGCAATGGGGAGAGGAAAGGGCTGCTGCAGAAGGGGAAACAGGAAGGACCGAGTGTTAAAAATACTGTGGCCGTGGGCTGCAAGATAACCCTGCCAGGGCCAGGCGCTGCAACGGCGCCATTCGGAACGTGGGCAGAGCAACGCAGAGGGGCACGGGAGGGTGCTTACTCACTCTGACCATTTTTAAGATTTTAGAGGTGTTTCTGTTTGACATMGGGGTCCAACCAAGACCTTTCCATGTTGTTTGGAAAAAAAAGAAATCAAAAAAGAACGCGTGAGACCAACTGACCCAGTACAGCTGTGGCTGTAACGGGAAAGCAGGGCCCAGCGCCAGAACAGGCAGAGCCGAGACCTGGCCTCAGTCTCCAGCAGACCGGGGGAGAGCCAAAATCCCTGCCCCGAACCAGGAGAGAGCTATGGGTCTTTCTTTTTGACATACACAGACATGCACACAAAAACCACACACGCTGGCTCTGAGAATGCCTCCCCGGTGGGACCCTAAGCAAAGCTGCCCCATTCCCGCAAGGTCTGAGGCTCCACAAACTAGCATTTGGTGATGGGTAAGACAAGAAGAAAAAAAAGGCAGAACAAAATAGCTTGCTGTGAGTTTTCTCATCCCCAGCCCRGATCTACACAGCTCGTCTTTCACACTGGGCAGGATTCAGAGGCTCAGGCTCGAGCAGGGGAAGGRGTGGGTGCGTACACAGCTCCAGCCTTGCTGTTTACTCCTGCTCTCCAACCCAACTCGTACTGCCTACCTGCGCTACAACCACAGAGCAGTCCTACCCAGGCCCATCTCTGGTCCCTAAGACATCTTCCCCTTACAATCAACTCCACAAACTGATCTGAAAACATTTCCTCTGTCCCTGCTTTCCCCATCTAGAAGGTCTAAGAAATGGCCTAAAACTCGTCCTGCTGTCTGAAGAAGACAGGGCACAGGTCTTCTCTCACTGATCACAGCACAACCAGCTCAAGCAGCGCTGGATCTGCCCAGGCAGGCCCAACCGGAGCATCTAACAACCCTAAATGCAAAAGCAAAAGCCATTTTAAAGGGGAGGAAAAGCCCCAGGACACTCAATGCTTAAGAACTTGGTGGGKTTTTTTTGTTTGTTTGTTTTTTGAAATCAAAAGCTCTTTATCCTACCTGGTCCCATAACGCTGCGGCCACTTGGTCTATTACTGCGCCCAGTTCTCTGTACTCCCCAGAGTATCTGATATATGCCCAGGTACACAGTGTGATAAGTGTCAAGCCCATGATCATGTTGCACAGACTGGCTATGATGTCCAAGCCAATGAAGCCGGTCACTCCAGCTATCACATAAGTGATGAAGATGACCACAAAGAGCGTGGCAGGGGTACGGGCGGCGTGGAAGATGTTCTTGCTGTCATTGTGCTTGATGTACTGGATGTAGAGCTCATCTATCTCGTTCTCCAGCTGCTGGAGGTAGCGACGGCTGAACTCCTCCCCGCCCATTTTCTTCACCCCGCGAAACAGCTTCACAGCCTCCTCCTTCAGCTCCATGTGTTTTGTCTGGAGGTCACTAGGTGCAAGGAAGGGCTTGTCCCCACCACAGACCTGCGTGGAAAACACAGTCCAATCACTCCAGAAACCTCAGCACCCACAGCTCTTGTGCTGTGCTGTGCAAACCACTGCAATTAGGGCTCTACAGGCTCCTGTTTGGCACAGACCACTAGATCCTGCAGGAAGACCTCCACAACTGTGCTGTCCATCCGGCACAGCTCTGCAAGGTGCAGGTTAAAACAGGGCAGCGGATGTCTGCACTGGGAAGCTGCGTCCCACAGCTCCCCTACTCAATTCGCTCACAGCTCAAACAGGATCTCGGGCAACACTGATGGCTGAGCCACACTGACCAGCAGGACCCTGAACCCCAGCATTTTCTAGTGCTGGAAACTCCGTGGCATTTTCCTTCTGCTTCAGAGTATGGACACATTAGTTTTAAGGCCCACGGCAGTCCACAGGCAGTTTGGCCATGCAGCTCCATACTTTTTTCCTGCCAATAGGCAGCGATCTCCAACACTGATGAACAGAGTGGGGGCCTGGAAGTGGCTGGAGACAGGCTGGGGTCTGACCTTCACCTTAAAACATCACAACCATCCCCTTACCAGAGCTGAGAGATGGGCTGGCAGGGCATAGGTGAAAAGCCAGTTATAATGACTTTATTCCCTAATTAGCACCAGCCATAGCACAGGTTGCATGGTCACACAGCGCTGCCACCCCACTACCTCACATTTTTGGGTTGCATCTATGCGTGCTGGGGAACACTGGGAAGAGGATGCAAATTCAGCAGAGGCCACGTGGTCTGCAAAAAGCTGCCATCAGGTGAAACAGTGACCGTTTGTCAGTCACCCTCCCCTGTCCTGCCTTGATACCCTGACTGGGCATTGCTCTCCTCCAGCCTGCCAGAAAGCCCCTTTTCCACCATGAACATAGGAGAGACCCTCTTTGGGACCCTGAAYGTGCAGCACTGTAACCAGTCCTGGCCAAGTCCATGCAGGACGTTTTCKACCAGGAACCCAGGCAGGGAGGTTTCCCCACAAGGACAGGAGAGCCAGGRGACATGAACGCTGTGAAACGATGTGCTCAGCACCACCTACCTCTTCCATTCTCCTGCTGTAGGTGTCTTTGGCAGTGGCAACTGCTGCTAAATTGTTGGCTTCTGCTGTGGCCTGCAAGAAGGGCAAAAGGGGTACAAAGTTTAGCTGCAGAAAGACAGGGTTAGGAAGTGTAATTGCAGAGAGTAGCAGCCACTGGCTGCCTGCATACCCACAGTCCACACGTGTACGCAGCCAGGACGTGCACGGTACCCTGGTGCACACGTACAGAATTAAACAGTTCCCTTGTCTTAGCCAAGTGTACTCTCCCCAGCCTCTGACCAACGCCAAATAAGATCATCCCGTATTTACACGTCCAGTCTCCTCAGTCCCCCCAGGCAAAAGCCTGCGTGAAGAGAGGATTCCTACCCTCCAAGCCAGAGCAAGGAAAACTTTGGCTTCAGCTGTGGGAACAGCAAGAAAACAGATGAAAGGCTCAGTCATATGTAAACAGCTACAGCTGCAACCTCCCGCAAAGCCGTCTGGTTCAGGGAGCAGAGCTGCATCCCAGCAGCCGCTGCCCACGTGCAGGGCCACATCATCTCCGTGTGCGGCCCCACCACAGCCAAAGACGATGCTATTTACCTGCGGGGGAATAATTTCAGCTAAGCTGGCTGACGCTGTGTGCACAGACAGCGAGTCACCACAGTCCGGCCGAGGTGCACGAGCCGTACTGCCACATTTGCTAAGCCATATCAGACTCGTGACTGCCAAATACTTCCAAAAGGGCTGTTTCTTGGGTTGTTACACTAAGGCATTTGAAATAAAATCACAGAAGACCTAATGTGCTGCATTAGCTGGACACCTCTGACAATTAACTGGAAATCAGTGGCAATTACAGTGCATGAATGCCCACCAGCTCACAGCTCACACTCACATACCTGCAGCATTGACTTTGGGTGTGGCAATTCTTCCCCTTGATAGATCTTTATGTATGCCTGCAAAACAGTGCACAGAAAATGAAATCACATTGAATACGGCATTCATGAGCAACACGCAAACACCCCCACCCACTTCCAGACACAGCTTTAACAGGATGTTAAAAGCACAGAAGAGGAGGACGTTCCTGGCACAAGATGGCTTCAGCAGGGGATGCTCTGTCAGAAAATGCTATGTAGCATGGCTCAAGGTCAACTCCTTGGGTGGCCTGGGTCAATCACTCAAGGCTCTCGCTCCACTACTTATGCTAAGTATCTCTACCATCAGATTTGCACCTACCTCCATCCTTCAGTGAAGGAGAAGGAGCCAGAGTCAGGTAGCCCTGGAGAGTAGGTGGTGAGAATTACTCACTGATGTCTTGCATTAAAATGTCCCAGTAGTCATGACAACAAAAATAAGCTTTTTCCAAAGGCAATGGGAATATGGCCCTCAGCCTACCTCCCCCTGGTCCTCAATTCTCCAGGGGAGGAAAACAGCCCTGCCCACTTCTTGGGCTTACTGCGTGGTCAAATACGTGGCCATGAGGTGTTTGCTTTCTGCAGCAATGAGAATCAGGACTATTAGCTAAACTAAGAACATTTCCTCCAGCCATCAAGTGCTGGCCTGCCTGCTGCTGCTTTCCCCTTTAATTACAACAAAAGTGCAAGTGTGCCACAGATGAATAAGCCCACTTTCTCTTGAATAAGCCAATACCTTAAAATACTCCACAAGGCCTCGACAGGTGATATGGTTTCCATTGATCTCTTTAACGTCCAGGCTCTCGGGACTAAGAAGCCAAGGAATCAAAATCTTCAAGTTCTTGATGAACTCATCGTCTATTTCTGGAAACAAAACCCAATGCCATCAGTACCAACCCAACGTCAGACTTGCACTTCAGTGTGCACTCACATGAAACAAGAGCAGGAGAGTCACGCCAGAGACTCAGACACCCTATGATCACCCTAGTGATGTGAGCACTCAGAAATGATCATGGCCCCAGTTAAGTTGTTACTTAACCCACGGACAGAATATACAGCTGTGCATATATCCACAAACCAGCTTCATGGGCATTCAAAATGAGCATTCAAAAATACTCGCGCAAACACAAATGTGACTGCATGGGAAAAAAACCCTGCTTTTGCTGATGACGCGCACGCAATGCTGATATAGCCAGAGAGCAGCATCTTCTTGCCTAGACACATACACTCCTTGCAAATCATGACCTTTAGCGTACAGGGCACAGACACATGCTGTGCCTTCCCTTTGCCCCTCCATGGCACCCGCAGTGGAAATCTTCTGCCAGAGCTTAGGCTCTCCGGCTCTCAACCCTGCCACCTCCCGTGCCAGCAGGTAAGATTTTTCTGTGCCGAGTTCTTGGTCCTCTATGAACCTATATGTGAAATTCTCATTGCAAAGCATTTTGAAGCTTTTGCAAACCATTATGTGCTTGGTACAGGTACGCTAAGGACTCCTGCGAGTGACTGTGCATTTACATTGCACCATCAGACACCCAGGAACGGGCACAATCTCTGCTCCTACCAGCCTGTCCCCTTTGCCAAAGCACAGAGCTGGCACAGGGCGCTGTTTGAGGGGTCCAAGGGCTGCTTGTGTCACTTCAACAGAGGCAGACTCATCTCCTAACAGTCATTCTTATGGCTTCATAGTGTCTGACATCCATTTATTGCCATTTAAATTAAACTGTACAAGGCTGGAGACAGAAAAAACAATGCAACACCCAGACATTTGGAAGATAAGGAGAGAGGGGAAGTTTCCCCACATTTCTTCCGTCAGAGCACAAAAAGCTGAGTAGAGCTCTGAGGGAACAAGAAAAATGGTGTCAAGAAGGTGTTGTCAACTCCTGTGCCAGTTTGGCACACACCACTTGCTCAGTACTACTCTGCACCTGAAATTAAGGGGAGGAACTAACAGAGATCAGCTCAGTTTCCACCAGCGCGCCTCCCTCCCGCTGCCTCGCTGTCCTGCTTGCTGGTTAGCATGGAGTTTGCCAGAAGAACGAGTCTGATCACTAGCCAGACAAAACCAGAGAAAAAGTAACATCTTTCTGTCTGCTAATTTACTTTAAGTGACTAATGGGACACTTTCTCTATTGCTAAGATTGCAAGCAGCCTGTAACCATCGATGCTGGTAAGCAGTTGGTTCACAACAAACAACTAAAAAAATCTACAGAATGTGGCTCTTTTGAGGGTGGAGAATTTTACCATGGCTTTTTTTCCTTCCCCTTTTTTTTTTTACCTGTTGAACTAAGTCTGACCTGTAGGGAAACCACGGATCAGATAAGTCAGGAAGATTAAATATTCCTTGGAAAAGCTTTTCAAAGTGAAATAACG
The DNA here is from genome assembly GCA_035582835.1 of Phoebastria nigripes. Taxonomy (NCBI): domain Eukaryota; kingdom Metazoa; phylum Chordata; class Aves; order Procellariiformes; family Diomedeidae; genus Phoebastria; species Phoebastria nigripes. The sequence goes on along the minus strand of JAYKAV010001445.1, from coordinate 1,672,754 downwards.
TTCCCTTGAGAGCAAGTATAACCGGCCTTCCACCCTCCGCAAGCACCAGCCTGCCTTCCAGCAACCAGTCTGCACCGCTCTGCATCTGTGCCGAATTGCAAGTCAGGCATAATTGGTTAATTACAGGCTTAACACCGTGTCTATAAACTTCCTATCTCAGCCCTGCCCTCCCCGGTTGCCTATCAGCCATCTGTCCTGACAGTGCATATTGCCAGCAGCTCTGAGACCTTTTCAGCCTCCACATCTGTCTGGGCCTCCCACACCTTTTGGGCCTCCCACACCTTTTCAGCCTCCAACTCTGTCCTGGGCTCCCACGCCTTTTCGGCCTCCACCTCTGTCTTGGCCTCCCACACCTTTTTTGGCCTTCCATACCTTTTCGGCCTGATCCTCTGTCTGGGCCTCGCCCTCTGTCAGGGCCTCCCACTCCTTTTTGGCCTCCCACACCTTTTGGGCCTCCACCTCTGTCTGGGCCTCCCACAACTTTTCAGCCTCCCACACCCTTTTTGGCCTCCACCTCTGTCTTGCCCTCCCACACCTCTTTGGCCGCCCACACCTTTTGGGCCTCCACCTCTGTCTTGGCCTCCCCCTCTACCAGGGCCTCTCACACCTTTTCATCCTCCACCTCTGTCTTGGCCTCCCACACCTTTTTGGCCTCCAACAGCTTTTTTGGCCTCCACCTCTGTCTGGGCCTCCCATACCTTTTCATCCTGAACCCCTCTCTGGGCCTCCCACACCTTTTTGGCCTCCACCTCTGTCTTGGCCTCCCACACCTTTTTGGCCTCCCACGCCTTTTCAGCCTCCACCTCTGTCTTGGCCTCCCACAGTTTTCGGCCTCCACCTCTGCCTTCGGTTAAAAGCATCAGGCAATGAACAGGCAGCTGCTGGACTTGGAGGAATGCACCGAGCRCGTGTACGTCATTGGGAGGAGGATCCAGCTCCTCTCCCATAAGTTTTTTCATGGAAAATACTTCTTACAGAAGCTTCAGGAACCAGCAGGACAGTCTGCCAGGACATCTAAAGTATCCGCTTAAAAAACAGACCTTTGCCTTCCTACCTTTCAGTTTTCCATCAAAATTAGGGTTGGTGGCGACTTTCAGTCCCGGGTGAGGTAAGAGGAAGCAGGAGATTTTGGTGAAGCAGGAATGGATGTGCTTTCTGACGTTCTGCAGCTCTTCATGCTGATTTCCCGAGACCTGCGAGAGACCAGTTTGGGGTCAGGGGGTTTCCTTTTGATGGGGACACCGGTAACACCAGGCCAGCGGTGGCAGGAGCACGGGGTACTCTGCACTGTGGCTGCTTACAGTGGGAAAAGCAAGCCAGAAGGACATCCCGTAGGGGTATGCCACACAAGGACAAAGACAAGGCTCCTCCAGCGACCAAGGAACTAGTGTATCTCTGACCACATGCCCTGGGGCATGTTATTATCATTTGGAAAATGTGCATGTCCATGTATGACTGGAATACAAAAACATTTGGGATTTCCCACTAGGGCCTTTCTTGTCTCCCCTTTAATTAGGTCTTGCCACTACCAAATCACCCATGCATTTCCTGATTAATCCCAGCRGAGCCCTTGCCCGTCAGTTTTACTGTACAACTGCCTATTACTAAAATTGGTCTCCAGGGAATCTGCTGACTCCCATCTCCAATGCCTCTCCCAGCTGCTCCCAGCAAGAAAGCCCCAGGGAGCCTGGGCTGGGGCAGACGCCTAGCACAGGCGGCCTCAGTCCTCCACTGAACGTGGCAAGGAAATTCAGCCTCCTAAAATGCCTCTTCTGTGATTTTAARGCACTGGATAAGTGTGACCGTAACCAGCATCTCTGTACACTGCAGTTCACACCTAACAGCCAGCGCTGTGGCCACCCAGCAGAACCCTCACTGGTGCCGGTGCTCTGCACCCCGTTCCCTGCTCCTTGCCCAGGATTACACTCGCCAGCRCCCGCTGTCCCCCAGATCAAGGTCTCACCCTCATGCCCTGTGCGCTCTCCATCCACACAGGTGATGGCTGTGTATCATCCCTGGGTCACAAGCCAGATTTGCCTCTTCATTCTCCATCACCCGTGAGCGTTCCCCCCGGCTAGCACTGCTCATTAAACAAACCCAGGTCAGAAAGAACGCACCTTCAGCCGCTTCTCCAAAAATCTTGCGCCACCATCGGATCCGTAGGAAAATTCATATGGGAAGCTCCAGTCACGAACAAGGAATATAAGGGACTAGAAAACAGAGAGAAACACAATGGGGTCAGTGCCATACAGTACCCCCTGAGTCAAAGTTACCAGCTGCTCCAGCTCGGAAAAACTCATCTTTCAAGGGCATCTCTCTGTTGTTTGCTGCTAATCGCAGGACCAGGAGTGGCTACGTGAGATGTGTAACTCTGCCGTACATTATCAAAAAGGGGTTCACAAGGGAGTTCAGGGCCTCCTTCCCCACTGCCACCGCTCGCAGCAGCCGGTCACGCTCAGCCGTCAGAGCCCGCAGCGGTGGCAGGACACCCCGGCATCCTCGCCCTCACCTTCATGCCGCAACAAGACCTGGCCCTGAGACTCTGCCCGGCTCCAGCAGCAACTCACACCTTTACTGGTGGAAATACCCCTCTGTGCAGGGCCATCCCAGCGTGGCGCTGAGACCGCACAGACTCGCTGCATGTGTGGCTGTGTCCTGCAAGGGGGAAGTGGGGAGCAAACCCCAGACTGCTGTACAGGTTTGCTGGGTGGCAGTTTGGCTCCCTAGCTTGAAGAATAGCATCAATCATTTAAACTGCAAAACAAGAAAGAGATTTTTGCTAACCAGGACAAAAGGCAATGAGCTCCCTAATTCCAGCCACATTTAGTTCCATCCTATGGGAATTTTACAGGCTCATTTTTTCAGCCTTTTTCACTGGGCAGCCTTCCAGACAGACTTTTAATGAGAAACAGCTGCAGGATAACGAGGGTGAATAAGAAATCACTGGCTTTTGTAATCTTTATTGAGGCATTCAAAGTTCCTGTGCAATAAATAAATAAATACCAGTACAGTGAACTTTCAATCTTTTAAAAAAAAAATGTTTTCAGAAAAAATCCTGTCTCCAGTGTCTCATCTGTGCAAGGGACCTACGTCCCGTGTAACGAATCCATGGTTTGGAGGGGGAAGCCCTGAACGCTGAAGCCCAGGAGGGCCTGGCAGGGGTGCCAGGGTTTCTCTCATGCACATGAATAAGCAGGTCAGCAAGTGGAATCTATTTCAYTGGAATTTCCCTAAAAATTGTCTATGTTTAGAACAAAGATTTAGGGGAGGGAGGGAAAATATTTCCCCTCCTTATTTCTCTTCCATAAAACATCAGGCAAGGAAAAAAAAAAAATAGAAGAGTGAGTTGGCCATTCCTAACTGCATGACAAGCCACAGCAACTGCACCCAGTTAGCTGTTTCAGGACATGCTGTTCTTTCTAAGACTGTGAGATGCTTAGGAGACATGTCCATGTTTAGGACTTTTCCACAAACACATTATGCATGTCTTGCACTGTTTGACTCGGGAATTATTTTCTTTCTTGTTAAGCAAAATTGTTCCAGACGTGCTGTCTTCACCATGCTTCATACCCACCCTCAGCCCCTCCAACCTAGCAAACTGCCAGGCACCAGGCGCAGCCTGTGCGAAGGCATCACGACCAGGACTGGCATCTGGCGAGGGTGCATGGGGCAGCACAGGCGGTTACACTTCAGTGAGGACACACCGTGGAGAGGAGGGAGCCAAAGGGAAATGTTAATTTTCCACTGCCAAGTATTACTTCCCTTCCAGCAGGATCAATGCAACTGCCTCGCTATCGACACTTTCAGTGCTCTCCCTGCTTGGCAGCATTTTCCTATAGGAGCTGTTTTCCAAAGCCTCCTTTACAGATCCATATATTTTAAGGACAAAAGAGGTTCAGCTTGTTTGACTTACAGGCCTGGAACCTCACCCAAGAAACTCAAGCTGTAGACTCTCTTCTGCAAAGAGAGCTGTCTTGGTTTAAAGCCTGCAGCTACCAGAGAAGCCCCTGCATCTCTCGTTAAGCCACCCTAACCATTAAATTGCCCCCTCATTAACAGTGTGCTAGGCTGACTTTGTCCAGCCTCAGGCGCAGACACTGACTGCACACTGCCTCATCCTCCCCACTGGAAAAGCAGTTTATTTACCATCGCCCTTCTCCTGCTTCCTAATGAAAACACTTGGCTGTCTTTAAAAACACGCTTTGCAGGAACAAGCCCACTTTGCGATGTGGACAGGAGGTCTTCATTGCTCACCTGGCCACATCACCATCGATCCTTCTGCCAAATTTTATCACATCCGCAAGGGTTACCACCAGTTGTTTGATATTTTTCCCCAGATCGTTAAAGCAGACGACAGTGAATCAGAGAGACCCTGGGGGGAGCCCCAAGGAAACACTTCTGAAGGATGATGATTCCCTATTAAAATTAGTTCAGCGTGCTCTGTCGTCTATCAGTTAATGAGTTTTTAATCCATTCACACTGGATTAAAACAGACAATGCTACTTGGTACGTTGTTCACTTGCTTTTAATCAGCATCGTAGGGAGATAAGGCTTACAGAAGGCAACATATCATGGTGATAGTTACCTTTATCATCCGAACTCRTGGTCTTTTAAAAACTGATAATGGGATTGTTTGACAAGACTTGCTATCCACAAAACTGTGTGATTTGACAGCAGTTACGGTCTTTGGTAAAATCAGAGCCTATTACCCAGTCCTAATGACTTAAGCATATTTCAAAGTTTCCCCTTACAGACTCCTTTTTACCGATGGAGTAGGAAGTATTTCACTTTCACTGAAATATTTGGCTACATTATCCTGATAGTTTTTAAATAAGGAACAGGAATATTTATTTGATGTCTGGCTTTTTTCTGTACCATGTTACAGTTTTCTCCTAGCTCTTGCTACTACAAGTCATATATTTTTACTGGTAGCTTTCACATTGTTTATCAGTCATCTGCCCATGCCAGCATCCAATATACCCTCAAAGCTCCCCAAAATCTCAATCTGTCCATTTGTCGTATTTTTTAACCTTTTAATTTTATTTTCACTTCCTGACCACAGACACCCTATAAACCCCTTAGGCCTTCCAGGATGGTGGTGAGGACGGCAGTTCTCTTTTTATGTTGGAAGGCAAAAGTAAAATAACTGTAACCCACTCCCAATTACTATTTGTATTTTTACAGCATGTTTTGCTCTCTGCTGTTTTCCACTTTGGGAAGCTCACAAACACCCATCCAGCTACCACCTAACCTACTGTGGATGCCAGCTGGAAGTTGGAACAAGCCATTGGGACTGCCAAAGAGCATCTTTGGCTAACCATCCTTGGTTAAAGGAACAACTTGTACAGGATAAGGCCGGAGCCCCACAGAAGGCGTTTTTCTTCTATTTACCACCCTGATCATGCATCAAGCTCCACTGCGGCATGAGGACGCGTGGGGACCTCACAGCATCGCTCCCTCCATCCCCTTAGGCCCTGCTCCCTGCCTCACACCTGGTCCCACAGACCCCCCGAAAGCTTCAAAACCTGTTCAACCACCTTCCCAGCCTCCCAGGTGCACAGGATTCGGTGCAGCCATAATCAAAGCCATATGAAATCATTACTTGATCTGTTAAAGGACTGGAGCTTTAGTGAGCTGCCACAGCCGTGTCATGGGTTCCTTCTGCCCCCCTACCTTCTGCTTTGTCTCTTTTTGTTCATATTCACTTTCCTACTGGAAGGGGCTGTCACAGCCCACCATCCTCCCAGCTGCCCACAGCTCTGGTGTCCAGAGCAAGCTCTTGTCTGCCCAACGCTCTCCCTTTTTTGAACACCAGCTTTTCACAGGTTGGGAAGCAGCAGGGTGAACAGATGTCCCTTATTTGAAGTTAAAACCCCACTTAAACTGAGCCTTCCCACAGCTCTGCTGTCACTCGCGAGAGCTCTGAGCTAATCCTCGTCCTTTCATTTTGCCAGGAGCAGGGATTCCCAGGGCAGGCGGGTTCAAACCTCTCAGAGCAAAAGCTGGGCAGAGTCCCTGGGTAGACAGCGTGACAAACCTGCTGCAAAACCTGACTGCTTTCCAAGCCCAGCAGGACATCTGGCAGGACAGGGCAGAGCTCTCAGGATGGCAGGGGTTCAGAGAGGAAAGAAAGAGGGATGTTGGATGTATTTGGAAGCCTCTTTGGGGGTAAGGAAGCACAAAGCCTTTCCTTCATGCAGCTGAGCCAGTCCCCAGGCATCCCCATCTCCTCCCCGTCCTGCAAACTGCAGTGACACCTCGTGGTGAAGCCAACCGGCTCGGGGCCAAGCCACCTCCGGCAGAGGGAACGTGTGCTGGCCAGGACCCTCGGACTCACCTGGAAAGGTTTCAAGAATGTCTCCTCCATGGCCAGCCGGCCATACTCGGTGAAAAGCTGGAAGGAGAAGCAAAGAACAACAGGACTGTTAGCTTCTCAGTCTGCACGGCCAGGCAGACGGCTGTGGGCCACAGGGACAGCAGCAAGGGATGGTTGTTGACTCGGGGCTAACAGCACCATTTGCAGAGCTGGAACAGAAACTGGCTGGTTGTGTGCTTTCTGTTCACATCTGAGAGGCACATAGAGTTGTTACAGACAATCACCRTGCTGAGCCCTCACATGAAAGATCTCAGCCTGGAATTTTTGGCTGCCAAATCTGTGAAAAATGGCTCAAATCAGCTGCTTGCTGTTGCTTTCGTATCAACCAGAAACTTCACGTGCTACAGGGGACTGCTGGAGCCCTGCTCTCTTTAAACACTCCAAGAAGAAGCGGAAATGAATTCAGAAATAAGTACTTTCCCTGCAAACCCCCACTGTGCAAAGACTGTAAGATCAGCCTACCAGCGAGATGTGAAGGCTCTCCAGTCTCTCTGGACTGTAATTTCTAACTGAAGGCACAATAATGTATTTCCCAGATGCCTAAAAATGGGTCAACATGTTAAACAATAATGTCTTAAAATCCAAATGGAAAGATCAGAGTTGCATTGGATAAGTTTAATGTTAAAAAGGCATTATTGTTAAAAATATTTACTGACTGAAATGATACAAAATTCTTCAAATGCTGATTTTTCCAGCTGGACTTTTGCTTTTCTTTCCTTTTTCTTAAGCTCCTGGAAAAACCCACCTAACCAATCAATCAACCACCTAAACAGAAGAGAAAGCTAGAGGTAATACCAGGAAATGGGCAGGACACGTGTGCCACAAAATCCAATTAGCTGCTTGTTTCCAACAGTCACGGCTGTAATTACCCTTAGGGGTCACCTGTATTGAGCCAGTACCAGATGTCAATATCCAGGCTTATAAACGGCTACCCAATTTCTTTGGGCTTCTCCTAACAATCCAAAGATCCCGTCCTACAGCATGAACAGTGCAACCTCTACCTTCAGCTTCCCCAACACTTAAGTCAAATGAGCACTTTTACTGCCCCTACTCATGGAGCAGTGGACGGACGCTCACAGCAGCAGAAGTACAGCCAATACATGGTTAACTACCCTGGATCCCTCCCTATTACCAGTCACTTTAGCCCTTGCTGCAAGTCATTGCGTGTTTCCAGCCCCATGGGTCAATCCTGGCCTCTGATGGGTCTCTGCTCCCCAAGGAACCCCAGCATAATCCCATGGAAGGACACACAGGCCAGCGTGAGCTGTATCCGAACTGTTCCTGGCAGACCTGTGACGGGTGCTCCAGACCAAGATGGTCTGTGATGGGTACTCTACCCTATGCAGTCTGCTTGATGCTCCTCTAACCTCACCATTAGAAAGTCAACTTAACCCTCTCTGGCTCCAGCAGCACCCATGACAACTGGTCCTGCGCCCTGTGAACATAAGAAGAGATACTGCCCTCCACTTTGCAGCAGCCTCATACACAGCTGAAGACCGTCACCACCTCCCCTCTTGGCCACTTTTGTCTYGACTTAACAGCCTTGGTTCTTTCAGCCTCTCCACGCCCTCCAGTCACCCACTGCAGCACAAAGCRCAGCCGTGGGCCATTTCCAGCTCCATAGGCGATCAGCTTTGAGGAAGGCATGCATCCCAGAGACAGGAACAGTCCCTCCTGGCGAGTGTCCCACTGACTGCCCTGCCAAAGGACCCAGGCCCCCAAGAAGCCACATTACGAGAGCATAGGCAAGACAGGTTTCAAACCAAGTGACTGTTCCTTCATGCCCATGAACCAATATAAGAGTTGGGAAACTGAAAAACCCTTTTGTGGCTCTGAATACGAAAGTGCCTTTCCAGAGCAACACAGCCTGCTAGTGCGGAGATAATCCAGGCACCCTAGTGCTGCAGAGCAGCAGGGACAAGGGTCTTACCTGCAAGTGCTGCAGATCATCCTCCTGCACGTTCTGGGACAAGTTGTAAACCTGCATTTAAAAACAAAAACTTCAGAGCACTCAGAATGACCTGTCCTTCAGGCCAACACATGGGTCGGTGTGGTTAAAGCCTACGACGTTACCATGGGGACACAGCCAAAGTCCCAGCTGGCCCGTGGTGCCCATACAAGACAGGTCTCAGGCACTGCTGTACTGCTGGACAGACTCACACTGTCAGACAGACAGGCACTGCTGCTCCCTGTGCAGCAAAACACTCCAGCATGGGAGCACCAGGGGCTGTCATGCCTGTGCAGCCTGTCAGGTCCAAATAATGTTCCTTCTTCTCCATTTTTATGATGTGCTGAGCTCTGTACCAAGACACAGCTTCCATCCCAACCATGCTGTCCTCCAAGAGCAAAGGCCGGATGGTAGGAAGGGAAGCCCTAACAGGCTATGCGATTACTGGTGTGTGAACACCTCCAGCCCAGAGGTTTCACCAGCAGCACTAAGACAAAAGCGCACCCAGTTCCCCAGACCAMGGTCCTTTCCCCTTTGGTAGCTGGAAGCAAAGGGGTGCATCTGCTGCTGGCCCTGCTCTTGGGGTGAGATGGGGAGATGAGACTGTTCCCTGTGATGATGGAGTCATGTGTGAATCCTGCACTCAGTGAAGCCAACACGATGGCCTTTGTCCCTCCCACCAAAGGCCCTGGCTAGCTGCTGTGTTAGGCTGGTGCCAAGCTACTGGGTTTTTGCCACCGCCTTTTAGGAAATGATTCCTGGAGACATCCCCCTTCTTACCTGTATCGAGCTGATCATTGTGCTAAGGGCAAACACAGTGGCCGAATCCCGCAGGGTGGACTGGCTGTCAAAGGTCCCCTGCGTGTCCATCAGTAACACTGCAACCTGAGAGGCAGAAAGCTCCACATCAGCTTGGATGCACCCGTTCAGCATCTGCATCCAAGCAAAATCACTCTCAAATGCCAAAGGGATGGGGGTTTGAACGTCAGCTGCATTGCTGTGCTGGGAATCTGCTTCTGCCTCAGACTTATAATTGGTGGAGGACAAAGGAAAAGACCAGCCCCAGTCACTCTTGACAGCGCGATGACTCCAGCAGGCAGTGAAATGAATGCTATGCAACGCAGAGGAGGGAACTGCTTTGCTCCTCAAATACTCGCTGTCAGTGCAGATGGGTCTTTTCCTGAGTCTGCACTAGCTTCATGTCACAGAAGGCAAACACGGCAGCGTATGGCACCTCCTTAACCCAAAACACATTCAGCCAGTATTAGAAATCACACCGTGAATAATTCAGTGTCACTTTGGTGTTGGGCTCTTCRTTAAAGTGTAGATGAATACAAATATTCCTGGCTATTAAGTTGAATTTGCAGGATGCCCCAAAATCCAGTTTGCATCGTGTTTGACCACCCTGAATGAAGACACTCCATTTTACAGCTACTGCTCTAGGAAAGGGGAGTAGTTTGCAAGGACCTCAGACTCAAGATCCCTGGGAATAGCCGAGAAATAAACTCTGGGATGTCCAGACTGAGAGGGACACCTAGACATCATATCAACTCATTGCATTAAACCCATTCATGCTAAATKAGGGATATGGTATTGAAGCCCTTCTCTAAACTGGCATAGGCATTTGAGCCACCTAAGACAAGGCAGGAGATTCTTACAAAAGCTGGAAGAGAAAAATGAGCTGACCAGCAACAGCTGTGCAACAGAGAAGCACACACCTTTTTACCATCGGGCTTGTCCACCAGGAAAACCTCGCTCCATATCTGAATGCCAGTCGTCTCCCGCTCAGACCCTCCCCTCCAGGAGAAACCAGTCAGAGGCTCGTTGTAATCTCCAACCCAGTCCACTGCTTCCTGCAGGTAGGAACAGAAGCAGTTGCTGGAGTTCTCATCTCACTTTGGTTTTACATTTTTTCTCTGTGCTGCCTCCACCCCAGTGCTGGAGGGGGGCAGCCCCTATAAGAGAGGTTTCCTTCAGGGCAGCAAAAGTGAACATCTCTGCTCCAAAGTCAAGAGTCCGCTAGAGACCCACTGGTGCACAGGGCTGTGGAAGGATCTGCTCTATTTTATTTTGTGAAGCCCATGCTAATGGGAGGCTTGAGCATTCCTAGAGCACCAAGCCAGTGTCCTGTCCAGCTCATCTCTGGGCGATACATGGGAGCAATGACCAGCAGCACCATACCCCTGGGAAAAGCCACCTGAGCTTGAGCCATACCTTATTGTACATGTACCGCAGCATGAAGTCCATCAGGAATGATTTTCCTTTTCTAAAAGCTCCAGCAACGGACACAGCCACGACCTCTTTATCTCTGACAGCCTCTGAGAGGAGGATGCGGTTCAGTGCAGCTTCATCCAGTTCAAAGGAATGGTCATCTTTGACAATGAGGACTTGCACTGGTCCTGCCTTCCTCACGGACTCCTCCTCCTCTGAGCTCCACTCGTAAGTCTTCTCTGCAAAACTACCTGCATAAACAAGTAAAACAAGAGCTGTTAGGTTCCTCCTTCTGCAAAGTGCAGAATCACAGACAGCAGGGCTGGACAGGGTGGTAACAGGCCAGCTAGCCCAAATATCCACCCCAAAACAGCATCGTTCAGAGCAGATGTCTGTTGAACCTGTCCCCCGACATCTCGATGGGGACTCCCTGCCACTTTGGGGCCGTCTGTCTGCATGCTCCCTGCAGGCAGAGAGTTCCCTGCTGGAATCTCCCTTGACAAAACACAGCCATTACTTTTTGTCTTACAAGAGTTGACATGGAGAACAGATCACTTATTGCCTGCAACAACTTCTTACATACACAAAGGCTGCCATAACACCTCCCTCAGTTTTTTCTCTGCTAGAAAAGAGAAGTCCAAGCTCCCCCAATCATCCCTTGCTACCACGTCATCTAGGCATGACTGCTCTCCTCTGGACACTCCCCACCAGGTCCTTCCTGAAGGCTATCTCAAAAATGGATGCAGCATTCAAGCTGAGGTGTCTAAGTATCTCATGTCTCTATTAAAGGATGCTGCCTTTATGCATCCTGTGCGACTGCTGTTTCTGTAGCAACAGCAGAGTCCTGCTCCATCTGCAGTCTGCACTAATGCTCAAAGTGTAATGTGCTGCTTCTGCCATCGACCTCATCGACGGCCTCCCCTGAGACAGCCCCAGCAGGAACCAGGCCACGAAGACACATGCCCATCCTGATAAAAGCCACTTCTTCATTCCCAAATGGAAAGCATACGCAAAGCACAGGCACTGCTCACTTTCCCACTTAGAAATGGCAAGGTTGCCTGCGGAGCTGCTCCCCAGCACAGAGGCGAGTGCTGCCTAGGCTGTGTAGCATTCATACGGCCTTACAAAAGGGTCTCACCTCCCCGCCGGGACAGGGGAGAAGTGACAAGCACGATGCTGCAGCAGGAGCCTTTGGAGGGGATGGGCAGGGACCTAGCGTTCAATCACTGCATCCATGCTCGGCAATGGCAGCGTGCCAGATACGTATCACCCACATGATCCTCCAAGCCAACGCAGATGAGATGATCACAGCTTTTAATGGCCTCCTGGTCTGTTTGGGCTGCTTTGTGTACCTGCCGCAATACAGGAGACAGATGCGTTTTAAGACCTGCCATCCACAGATACTGCAGCCCTGGGGTTTGCAAAGAGCAGGCCAGCTCCAGTAATTTTCCTTTCATTGTCTCCAAACTTCCCAGGACAGGAAAGAGATGTCGAAGGTGATTAATCATGCCAGTCAGCTCACCTACAGCCACGTGAAATCTCCTCGCCAGCAAGGAAGGGAGCGTGTGATGGAAAGTTCCCCCACATTTCTACAAAAACTTTCCGGTTCGTTGGCTCAGGCTGCAAGTTTCCAAAGACAGTAGCCTGAAGTTAAAACTCCTCAGTCTCTGTTTCAGACCCTGACCTCGGGGACCCAGTTTTCAGTCAGTCCCAGCTGTTTCAAAGCACAAGGACTATGTGTGCACATGCTAAAAGGCAAGCTATAAATACCAAGAGGAATAGGGTTTGCCCATTCTGGGCCTCTTTATAAAGAAGCCTCCAGCAGCAACTTCATATTTTAAATAACAGCAGTGCTTTTGTATGAGTTTCTGATTTCCTATGATCCTGCAATGAAATATCGAGATCATTAAGCCTGGTTGCTAGGGGATTTCTGGTGGCTCTCGGACATATACTACAAGCTTTCTTTGCTCGCAGTTGAAAGACAAAGATCTTTTCTTCCCCATGCTTGGAGGTTTTTTAGCAAAACAAAAGTCCCAAATGCTCTGAAAAGCTAGATTCTCCACCAGACCGCAGCAGCACCAAACTCCCTTCAAACACCAGCCCCTGCCCCGTGTCACTGCTTAGGGGCCTCCAGGAAAAAAAAAAAAAACCTTCCCATCTCAAATACACGGACCCAGGATCCAGGCACACATCGCCAAATGACTTGAAAAATGAAGACCTCTGAGAGCAGTCAGTCCTTTTGCTGCACACACCAAACACTGCTTCCAGCATTAAGATCTTCCCAACACGTAAGTATGGACAGGTGCCAAAGGGCCACAGGCTCGCGTGCTCTTTTTAAGCACTGCCATGCTGCAAGTGCCATATAAAGTCTACAATAGGAAATACCTCCTCTCCCGCAGTGTCTCCCAACGCCCTGCTCAGCTAACCGAGTCCAATTTTTTTTTCTTTTTACAGCTGCACAGAAAGGACAGTGGAAAGATCCTTGTATAGGATGTGACTCATGGCGGAGGCAGGAAAAAAATTTGTAAATCAAATTAAATCTAAACGTTTCTGACTCTAGSCAAGCCGTCGGGGTGCAGGTGAAATAGCTGTGCCACCTCCCTAGACCAGACAAGTCCCAACTCCAGGCACGCAGACAGAAGGTGAGGGGGACCAGCATTTTACTTGTCCCACACTAGCAGTAATGGGAGCTGCAGCCAGAGTGCCCAGCTGGGTACCAAGATGGGCACAAATCCTGCTGTCTGCGGGCTTCAAGCAGAGGGAAAGGCAGCACGGATGCCCCCAGCTCAGACAGCTGAATGGACTGCCAGTCCTGGTCAAGGATTCGAGCCTTGAACTGAGGAGAGTCCCTCCCGTCCTGCTACCAGAGCGACAGCTGGTGCCAGATTCCCTCTCCTGCTGCTGCCAGTGCCAGGACGGGATCTCCCAGGTCTCCCTCTCCCTCCAGTTCAGCTGCTGGAAAGAGCGACAACCAGCACAGAGGAGAAGAGATTGTGTCATCCCTTCAGTACATCAGAATCTGTAAGGAGCTTTTTTTTTTTTAGGAGATATTGACAGATTTTTTCCGGAGAATGTCTCCGGACACAGGTAACAGTCCAAAGCGGCCGTGGTCTCCTAGGGGACATCCTTGCTTCCATCACCCGAACACCAGGAAAGCCAAGCTGTTTGCACAACACAGGGGCAAAATACAAAGTATTATGAGCAGGATATGTTGATTTCCCAGTTCATTGGAGACACCAGGAGAAAAGGCATTATATTAAGCAGGTCTCTGAACTAATTTCAGCGCTGTTATCTCTGCTTCTTTCATGTATGCCATCTGCAGACAAAACTCTATCTTTCACATTTATTTCCATGCGATGAAACTTCCATGTTCTGTTTATTAGATTATCTGCCACATTGGAGAGCCAGAGATTATTTTATAAGATGGCTGCGCATTACTGGAAATCAATTATTTTAATTGGTCTTTCCAGCATAAATTAGTTATCTGCTTTGAAGGAAGTTGTACCTGGCAATGGCAAAACATCATCTGGCCAAAAAGGAAAGGAAGGGGACCTCAGCTTTCCTAAACACACTCTTGTTTTTACTCATTTTCTAACGTGACTCCTCCTTTCCGTCGGCTCTCTCCCTGCGCCTTGCAATTACGTCAATTCTCAAGCTGCTCATTCAGAAATTGCCAGGATACAGTTGCTTTTCCCCATTTCATAACAGCTCATTTCCATGACTCTAAAGCAGGGTGGAATCCACGTCTCTCTTCCACATGGTGATTCAAAGCGGAAAGGTGAAGGAGATCAGAATTTGCATTCAAACCTACTGGGCTGTCAGACAGCAGCAAGGAAATCGCCCAATTCACGCAGACAGTCCCATAATACCAGACATACAGCTCACTTTATTAGAGTCTAAGGGAAAAATAAATCATTCTTCAACTGCTCTAGGATTTATTTTTGGTTAAAATTAAATAAATTAAAACAGCATATTTCACGTTGYGCCTGTGTATGGAGTGACAGGCGATGTCTAATGTATTTAAGCTCCTACAGAAGAATAAATTAGGTAAATTACATGTCACTAATTATGCAACATACCTTTGGTGAGTGCTTGCTTAAGCCTGTTCTTCCTTAGCTATGGAAGAACAGGTCACAGAAACGCTGACTGCTTTCCAGAGACCAACTAATAAAGCCAGCTTTTTCCTTAAATGAGCTTGCACAATAAATACATTTCATTCCAGAGAATGAAATGCAGCCGTGACCCATGGTATCATCTGTGCAAACGCAGGCTGCCTAACCAGACCCTGAGAAAGCCAATTTGCCAACCCTGCTCTTGTGCTCTCTTGGATCCCAGGAGCCCTACCTATCCAAGCACTGCCCATGAAAAGCATGGGCTGCAGCCTGGGCACCGATCCCCCCCTAAAATACACAGATGTCATGCGGTGCTGCTATTCTGAGGGTCTTGGCACCAGGTTACTTTACTGCATGGAAAAACAGAAACTACCAAAGAGAGAAAATAGAGGTTTGATGGGAAGCTTTAACTTGTTGTTATTTCCCTGGAATAGAGCATCCCTGTATCGATCAGGCTAGGCTGCTTATCAGCAGCCCTCTAGGGATTAATTCGATCAGCAGCGATAGCTGTGCGGATCCTTTCTGAAGCTGTGTTCACCCCAGCTGTTTACATTACAAACATATCACAGTGCCACCGACGATACCATGAGCCAAGCGCTGAACAGACCTTACAGTCAGACTTGATCCCTCTGCACATTCTCCAGAGAGCTTCAGCTTCCAGGAAGCTTATCTGCCCTCTGCAAACGGCACTGGCAAAGAAAGACATCTCTCTCCAAGCTGCAGTCTCCCTTGCACTTATCATATTCAGCGCGGCTGCCTCTGTGACATGAGTTCTGCTCACTCTATTCATGCTGAACTACCTCCACSGCACGACAACCAGACAACGATCATGAGCAAGGCTCTGAGGAGGCTGGGAAAGGCAGCATTGCTTTTGAGCATGCACCAGACATCCCCTCCTTCTCTCYGAGACAGGCTTGCACAGAGCTCTGTGTCTTATCCAGCTCATGAGGGAAAAACGAGAAATAAAGCATTGAAGCAAAACATATATACTGGACAGCCACAGCAGAGGGGATGTTGTAGAGCAATAACCTGTATCGATCCTGCACAAAGGATCAGAGGGGATCCTGCACAAAGGATGCACGGCAGGGCACAGCTTCATCTTGAAGCGCTGAGGTTGCCGTGGGAGCCTGGTCTGGACAGCTATGAGTTAGCAAATTCCCTCAGCGTGGGGCTGCCACAAGCTGTCTAGACTGCTCCCGGGAGATGGTGTCTTCGAGAGGACGAAGCAGGGAAGCCTAGCTGGGTAAAGCCCTCTCTTACACCCATCAGTACTCTGCAGTCTTGCCTGCGCCACGCTCTCAGAGGGTTCCTAGCCAGCAGGTCAGAAAGCTTCCCAACCTGGGTTTAACAACACACACATGTTCACCTCCCCTTTCTATATCCTGTGCCTCCTACACCCAGGGCATGGCTGACCACACAGCCCAACCCTCCCTCCACCCTGCTCACACCTCTGCTGGCATTTGTGACACCCCCACGGAGTCAGAGGACCCCAGGACCTGGGGAGGGGAAACGCCTGACGCTAGCCATCAGTAACGCTCACTGACCAGAGCCACCGAGYCCCTCTGAAGCCGCACATGTACACACGTACCTCCCTCAGACCCCAGCCTTGCTTGCTGCCTCCTTACACATTGGGCTGGTGGTCTGGGAAATGCAGCAGTGAACGGGAAGGCAGAGCCAGACCTTCTCATGCCCAAGTGGGAAATCACTTGCACCTTCCCAGACTGGATGTACAGATGCAATCACAGCTCTGTCATGAACCAAGGTGCAAAGCAGGCTCTTGATTTCTGTGGAAATGATGGGTAAATGACACAGCCCACGATGAATATCTCCACCCAGGGAGCTGCAGGGCATTGCTTAGAAACAGGTGAAGAAAACTGTCATGTAAAAAATTAGCCCTGTCCTTCAACAATCAAGAATGGCAGGTAAAAGGCCACACTTGGTAGTCATTTGGGGTCTCGCTTTGAGATCCCAAGCTATCCTCTCCAAAGTCAGGGCGAACTCTTATAACCCAGCTGCATACCAGTGTTAACACCTCCGCCCAATGCAATCTGCACTCCCATGTGCTCCTGGCGAGCACCCCCCCTCTCTGCACCCCAGGATGCTTGCAGCAGGGAACTGAGTAGGGTGGCTAATGCTGCCAGGCTTGGTACTCATCCTTTGCTTTTTTTGGAGCAGTGGTAAGATGCAGAGTGCACCTTCTTCCCGCCAGCCCTGAGTCATCCAGCTGGCAGCACAGCAGCTTCAGCTAGAGCGTGGCCAACTCAGCCCCTTTTCCCTTTGGCAGACGAAACAAGGAGATGAATGATTATGCTGATAACACGAGTGGTTTGGGACCTTCCTGCATAGAAGACTGCTGACAGAAACAAGAGCTTGGATGAATACTGGCCACCAAACCCGTCTGTTACAACAGACAACTGCCAAAATCCAATGTGAAACTTTTTAATGATGACACCTACTACCACTTACATGAAGCTACAGTGCCTTAGCTGGCTCTGAAACAGCAGCCATGCCTACCACTGTGAAATTCCCAGGCTGAGTTCATTATTAGCATGCTTCAGAGACACAGGCACACAACTACCTTGGGAAGAAAGCAGATCGGACAGGGATTTTTCTAGAAGTTTTTCAGGAAGTTTGAGGTCACATTAGACAGTTATGTGGTTATGTCCATGCCAGTTCATGTGCCAGGATAGGTTGACTCAAAGGCAAGGTGGGCAACTCTCAGAGGGAACCTTATTCCCACCTGTGCTTGTCAAAAGACCGTCATGAGAGAGTGCTACCAAAAGGCCATTATCTATTTGTCAGGCACAAATCCTGGGCCTGCTCACTTACCCACATTTAAGCCTAGCCAGACTCAGGTGTGACACGATGACTGAAATGCATCTCGCATGAACACATCTCCAAAACTCTCGCTTCACCCCCCGCATTAATTTTCTGCGTGGTCCTTCATCCAGTTTGTCAGCCACCAGCCTCCTTCCACCACCAGTATTTGATTTAGTCATTTCTGACATGAAATTGTTTTTACCCTTTTGTTGTTACTATTGCCTGAAAATAAAGTTTTCACGTAAACGTGCCACGAAATCCTAGGATATAGCATGAAAGGCGATTACACTCTGGAGAAAATGTTTATGTATATAGAGTGCTTCAAATACGTTTTACTGGCTTGGCAGAGTTCAGCACCTTCTCTGGAGCCTCTACCCCATTTGGGAAATTTGTCTTCAGTTACTTTATTGCCATAACTCTTAACCTGCCTTCAACTGATAGCAATGTGAGCATTCCTGGCAGGACCAAAGGAGCTGGGGTCTCTCTAGACTGAAGTGACTTTCGGAGGTGATCCATGGGACATCCTGTGCCTCCCAGAGCAGGATGATACCTGCACCAGACGCACTCCCCTGCTGGAGAAGGTTCCAGTCAATGATGCAGGGGAGTTAATATAAGACCCGCTGCCTATGAACATCACCTAGGCCCTAAACAATATTTACGTGTGCTGTTTCTCACCCGTAGGCTTAGCAGAGAAAATSCAGCAAGATACAACCAACTCCATACGCTGCTTCCCCCTTCCATTCATCAGGCAGGCAGCCAACACCRAAGCCTCTCGTGGCATGGACACAAGATGAAGCATGACGAGGGCACCATGTCACTGCTGCGAGGCAGGCTCAGGGCATCTCGGTTCTTCCCCCAAAAGGGGAAAGGCAGGCTGATCTTGCTCCTGCTCATCTTGTAATGGATCAGACAGTACTATTCAAATTCTTTGTACAATGCTGCTGCCTCAAAACCAAAGGCACAAAGACCAAGCATCATGTTTAGTGATTTGGGTCTCTAGCTGGCAATGTTGTCTTGTCTCTGCTTTCAATTCCCAACACTTCATTTTCTTTTCTCGTTTACAAGCTAGTAATTTGGTTGTGAATCTTCTCATATCTAGTGGCTTTATGTGTAAAGGCCCGCCTGTCTGAAACATCTCAGCTTTCACTTTTCAGGAGGTTCCCAGCATTCAGAGTCACAAAGAAATGCCAGTAAGTTGAATCTGAAAATCCACCATAAAAGGTCAGAAACCAAATAACAAACAGAAAGGATGTTAGCACTATCAGTTAAAAAAAAAAAAAAAAAAAAAGGACTACCAAAATCATCCTTTTCTTTCCAGTTTAACCCGTTGCTGTGCAGTCTGAAAGCGTGGCATTGATGATCTCAGTCTGGCCTGTGCTGGAGAGGAGTCCCTTCTCCCCGAAACAGTTGCTCGGCGCTTCCTGGCAATCAGGACCCTTTAAGAGCTCTCATGAATCGCACGTCCAGTTTGAAAATCCTGACCAAGAAGTATACATAACCTCTGTAATCCCTTTTATGGTTTTGAAACTGAATTCTTGATGAGTGGGTCATTATGATTACAACACGAGCCATGATGGGAAACACGAGAGATTTCACACAGTTTGTTCCAGTCTGTGCTGTTTACATGAGTGACTGGGAGCAGAGATCTCCAATGGCTTCACTGTAACAGGGGAGCAGGGCTGCTGAGCATCTCCAACTGCCAAGCACAAAGAATTTCAGAAAAAAATCGGTGTAACCTACTATAAGCCTTCATCGAGCTGGCTGGACTTCACCGTGCCAATCAGGATTTAGACTGACAATCCTTATTTCGGGAAAAGCAGGGTCCCTTACTCTTATCAAAAAATTATACATCTGCAGCTCCCTCAGCCATTCATCCAGCAACTAGCAGCAGTTGTGAGGTCTATGCACCACTTAGCATGTTCAGTAAGAGAGCCTTAAATGATGCATAGCCTTATGCTGACCTTCTGCCCAGGGCTAAATCCTACGCTTGATGCATTACACGCCCCTACACGAGCTCCCAGGGATGTGTGTATGTGACAGTAACCCAGCTTTGATAGCTGACCGGAGGCAATTTCTTCTGGGTGCCATACACTCACTCACCCTAATTCGCTCTGTGATCTTTAAAAAAACAAATTATTTTTATGAAACAAAGGAGAAGGGTTGCACTAAGCAGTTGCCTGTTTTCAGGCCTGACTAACCAGAGAGTAACTAGGACAAAGTTTGATCCGTTTCAAAATAGCGTAATATTTTTAATGACCCATAAGCCCATTTTTAGAACGTAGTGAGGACTTTCTGCCTTAGTTTGAGTAAAAGCCTGAGATTCCTCCTTCGCCAGCTAGGCTGAAAAACGTAGCAGTGGAAGAGTCACCCCACGGACTGATGTCACCAGACAATGCTGCAGTCACTGGATGTAAACACATCTTTCAGGGCAATGAGGTTCTGTTGTATAAATGCACACTTTTATTAAAGGGGCCTTTTTCTTCCTAGTAAAAAATACAGGCATTTTGCTCTCTAATTTATTACCTGCAATGTCAACCAGCCTGGCAAAGTGCTGGGAAATCATTCTAGGAATATGTAAACCTCTGTGGAAGATAGGGTATGATTTTGACCTCTGGATGCCATGCAGCAGAAGGTGCCTGATCCCACAGAGATCCACTTGGATCCACGGATGGTTCCAGATTCTTGCAAAACTTACAGAGAATCTAAGGAAAAGTTCAGCAAATTAGTGACACATCACATTTCACTCGACTATGGCTTAGCAGCATGTTTAGACTGAGGGATGTGCCTAACTGGCTTGCTGGACCAAGGCTACATGTTCCAAGATGATGTCTTCTCCATTTATATCCGTTTTGGCATCATTTGCATTTTCTTCTCATGCTATCAAGATCTGACAGGAAAGCACCAGTGCGTGTACATGTGTGCAGTACTCAACACACACAGAGACAGGACTGACAGCTCTGTGAGACAAAGCTGAGAATGTCAGCATATTCACTGGGAAGTTCTCCCTCCAGTTTACACAAGGGTGTAACGACCTTCGTCAAGTGTCACAGTTAAAAACGGCACTGATCAAATAAGCATTGCTCATTTTCTCCTCGCTCTCTTGCAAAAAGACCACCACCCACTCCGTTTGCTCAAATCACACACTCCGTTATCCAAACGCTTCCGCAAACATGTCCCTGAACTGTTAATCATTATCATGGGAAATACTACAGTCATCTACACAAATTAGAATGTAATTTGTGTATCTAAACATCACAGCTCAGCTCACCTGCTCTGCCTGACGAGACAGGATACCGCGAGCACCGATGAGTGAGTTCACATGGAATACAACTCAGGGAAAATGACAAATTATGCTCCTCAGCAGCCTCAAATAACGGCAAATGGCTGTATAAAATCTGATTTTCTACAAAACAGGCAGCACGTCAGTGGAAGCCGGTAAAGCGACACATCGCTGAGTGCTGGACGCAGAAGGCTCGGCCGCAGCCCTGGCTGTACACAGGGTAAAAGGCGGCAGGAGCCCCTTTGCTTGCTCGGTGCAGCCCACCTAGGGACCAGCTTTGGCTCCCATGGGGCAGCAGCTGCCAGTGGATCCAGGCCTGCCGCAGGCAGGCGGCTCCGGAGGAGAAGGGAATGGAATCCTTGCAGGAAGACGCCACAGAACTTCCTCCTCCCCACGACCCCGCTCCGCTCCCCGGCGATGCTGTTACCAGCTCCCCCTGGGCTTTGTAAAGGGATGGATTTAAAATGGCCCCTCTCTGGAGGGTCTGACCAACAAAGCCCTGCAGCCCCCAGAAATGTGAAAAATCCTCTGTAGGAGTGACCTGCCAGGGAAGGCCGGCGGCTCCGTCTGAAGAAGGTGGGGTGAGCGGGACTCCGGCTCCCCGGCTGAGGCGGGGTGGTGGCTGAGGTGACACCCCCCATCCCCTCYGGGCCTGAGGGCTGGTGCTGTCGGGACAGCAGCGATGGGGCGAGGGACATCAGGGCAGGCCGGAGGAGAGCCGGGGCGGCCGGAGGGCTCCCCACGGAGGTGACCAGCCGGGGGTGGCCGGCCCCGTGTAGGGCGCAGGGCCCCACGCACGCCAGGCCGAGGGCCGTGGCAAGCCAAGGGTGCCGCGCCCGCCCAGCACCCCAGCGAGGCCCCCGCAACAACGGGCACCCCCCGCCCAAACCCCCCCCCCTCCCCGGCCACGCCGCCAGCAGGCAGCAACCGCAGGCAGGCAGGCAGCAGGGGAGGTGCAGCCGGACACCCCCGCCACCGGCTCCAGACCCCAGAAGGGATGGGAGAGGTGGGGTAAAAGATGCCCGGGTGGCCCCACGGAGGGAGTGGGGAGAGG
>JAYKAV010001445.1:1639351-1650453 GCA_035582835.1 Phoebastria nigripes | reverse complement strand
GCAGCAGCATCCCCGCCCGCCGCTACGGCGTGGCACGGCACGGCGGCCCGCCGCCTCCTGGGGCACCCGCCCACGCCGCACCCGCCCACGGGCGTTCACAGCYGGCGGCACCCATCAGGCATGGACACCCGTGGGTCAGGCGCGGGCAGATCTAGGGGCACCCACTTCCCGGGGTAGCCACACCCAGGGGTGCCCCCACACCCGGGGGCACCCGGCACCCCCACGGGCACCCACCCACGGTGGGGGGGGGGAGCATGCCTGGGGGACCCAGCACAGCCAGGATGTGCCCACACCCAGGTCACTCCTGCCAAGGCACTGGGCTCACTGGGGGGGTACCCACATGGGGGGCATCCCCACCTGGGGAGCACTAAGCACACTCACGGGCACCCACACCCTGGAGGCATCCCCACCTGGGGCACAAGGCTCATCTGGGGCACTGGGCACCCACCCGCAAGGGGGCACTGGGGACACAGCTCCCCACTCAGCCTACCCAGTGTGGGATGGGCTGGGGCTCATGCACTCACACACCTTCCCTGGTGGGACACACGCACAAACACCCACCCAGCTGGGGTCACCCACATGCACAGAGCACCCAGGTGGRACGCACACCCCAAAGCAGAGCCACACACACCATGGCTCATGCACACACAGAGCTCAGACACGCTACGCGCCCTTCCCAGAGCACGCGGCGAGTGCACAGGCACATGTGGGCTGAGAAATCACCGGAGGGATCCTGCCCTGGGGTGGGGGTCAGCCAGCTCCTGCTCCCCCAATTCTGCCTGTGCCGGCAGCATCCGCGGGCTGCAGGAGATACACGCTGTACGCGTGCAGATGCAGCATGAAAGATGCAGCTCGAGGACCCGGGCTTGGGCACCCCTGCAGAAGATTTAGCTGCACCACGATTGATAACATGCACCTTCCCTCCAGGTTTCCCTCTTAACAGCAAGCGCTTGCCCCCTCGTATTTGGGATTGATTCAGCGCTCTGCCATGTGAGACCATGACTCAGCCCGAGTGTACGGGAACGCCCAGGTGCAAAACTTCGGCAGGGGAGCAGCGGTGCTGGCCCCGTGCCCCGGCTGCCCTGAGGTGCCCCTTGTGCCCTCAGCCAAAACATCCCACCTGGAGGGACGCAGGGAGCACGTTCCAATTGCTTTTTCTTTGCCCTGCCGCGCTCTCTTGCCAGCTGCAGCCTCCCAGGCTTGTGTTTATTGTGCAAACCCAGGAAAAGCGTTGAAGCCCTTTGCAATGCTGGCCACAGAGAGCTCGCCCGCTCCCATCCGCCCACCGCAGACTGCCACGCCGGTGAGCGCGCTCGTCCTCAGCATGCCAAGCTAATGCTTGTCCATACTTTTGATGCCAACAAATTGACGGTCAACTCCTCTGAAGCTGCAGCCCTGTGCTGCTCTTTGGAAGAAGCACAGCACAGCGCTCGAGGCATGATCTCTCAACTGGAAATATGGCAGTCACCAGAGGATTGTACGGGCCAAAATCTGGAAGGAGGAGAAGGGAACTGAGCCCCAGACTGTATCTGCAAGAGGAGATTTTGGGAGAGTGCTGCTCATTTCTGCACGCTGGCCTGCAGTGGTCAGGGAAAGCCAATGGCCATCCAGCTTTGTTGGATGCACAGGAACCGGCAGGACCCGCTCTTCATTTTTGAAAGCGGGAAAAACATTTAAAAGTGAACCAATCTTCTATTCCAGGCGGCTCATCCCTGCCAAAGCCATGTGTTGTTGCACTCCCATTGATATGCTGACACTTAATTTGTAAGTGCCTTCTCCAATACTCGGCAACTGCCTCCCGTTGGCTTCCTCCCTGTGTTTACAGCATCACAGCGAAACATATAATTTCAGCTCGCTGAAGTGCTGGCTCACATGGCAGGCAGCTGAATCCTCCTGCCCGTGGCTGCCGGGCACCGCAACCACGAGGAGYTCAGCCGCTCGTGGCCTTGGCAGAAGCTCTCTTATGATTTTTATAAATAATCCCTGAAGTTGTATGTGCCTGTTGCTTCTTCGAAGCAGCAGAGAAGTGACCGGCATTGTGAGGGGGGATTTCTTACGCTGGAGACTGTCAGAGGGGTTCACATAGATTGAAAGGGGAGATTAAAAGAAAAGCAGCTGGGAAATGGAGAGAAAAAAAAAAAAGGAGGATGGAAAAGGAGATCTGTTAATTTGAAAGTCTAATTAAACTGACATAGGCTCAGGTCCTGCTTTCCTCGTTCCCTTTGAGAATTGCTGCTTAGGTCAAGCTTGTACTGCCCCATTTACTGGGATTTTTTCCCTTTCTCTTTCCATTATGGCACRTGGTATCAAAATGAAAGAGGAGCGGAGAGGTTTGATCCTGTGCTGTGCCAGGGGGTTATCTGCGTGAACTCCCAAGGCTTTTTCCTGCATTATATCCTATGATCCCAAGTCATAGGTTTTGCACATGATTTCGTTTCAGGGGGTGACTCAGCATTCGTTCATTTTCACCCACCATCCATCCCTTCGCTCCACCGATTCATCCTTCCTTTATTTTTCCAGTTGCAAACAGCCCTTCCTCGGAAGTATCTTTACGTTCTTGCTGCCCAACTTGCCAGATCACAAAGAGCTAATTTCACAGCAGACGTGCTGAACAGGCATGCAATAGAAGGATTCTTGAGGAAGAACGGTGTTAAATGGGGGAAAGGCAAAAAGAGAAAATACTCCGCAGAGAGAGACCACAGCCGAGGGTCACCAAGCTGGTGTGCCAAGAGATACAGTGCTGAAAAGGCCCCAGAATTAGGAGGGAACCTGGATTTAAATCCATCATGTGTACCACTCATGCAGCTTGCAGGGGCGGTTTCATAATTCACCTTGATTCGACTGGCCCACTTACCCGGGCAGCATTTACAGTCGCTTTTCATATCCCCAGCCCTTTGCAAACAGAAACCAGCCGCGTTGTGCAATACTTACATAAGAGGTACGAAAGGGATGCTACAAAATCTCTGCTCTTTCTCAGGTGTCACCAAGTACTCGTTGGGGCTTGCTGTTGAGGGAAACCGTGCCATCCACACGAGTTTTCTTTGCCATGACACAGACAAGGCACTGTCTTAACCCCGAGTGACAGATCTGTTCTTACAGTGGTTATACAAGGTTCTTGGATATGTTCGCTTCTTCCCCGCAGTTATTATTATTACTTCTGCCTTCTCAGTCTTCACTCTTTCACTGCTTCTGCTTAATTGCATGGGAAAGTAAAAGGAATATAGATCTCAACTGTGTTTGAAGAGCATTGCAAGGGGACTTCTCCCAAGCAATTACACTCTGTGGCGGTGATTTGTCATCGCTGTTTTAATTTCTGTACCCTTATTGTTGGGTTAAGAGGCCACAATTCCTAGCAAATATCAAAAAGTGATAAAATAGAATCAGCTTTTTCCCCATTCTTCTTGAAAGCTGAAGCCTTCCTAACATCTTTCTGTTTTTTTCTTACCGAAATATTTTTAAGTGAAGCAGATCTTTGTTGCTTAGGAAATCCTTCTATTCCTGCTGTTCCTATTTCTCACCCCAAATAGTGTTATGACCGCCTAYGTTTACATGGCGTTTGCAGCCAAAGGAATTATCTTTGCTTCTTCTGTAAACATGATTGCACACTATGGCTGTAACAGAGCCATCATATTTCACTCGTAGAGGACACAGAATTTCAGCGGTTAATTAAATGACTTGTTTAATCAGTCTGTGCGAAGGTCCTTCCTTCTGGAAGATGTTCTGTAAACTGAAGGAACTACTTAAGAATACAAAAAGCCATGTAGATAAAGAGCCATCAGCCCAAAACTTCAACCAAACCAACCCCAGCGTGCGTTCAGAGACAGGCTTGGTTTTACCTCAGGGACTGCCTTTGCACCGTCTATGTCCGGTCAGCGCTGAGCACCGAAATGACAAGAAATTGCAGAAGTCCAGCAATAAACAAATGCAACTTTTCTAGCCTGTATTAGACTATCAGGCTGGTTTCCAGTAGGTTCTTCACCCCAAACAGCATCCTCAGGACTCTTGCAAGGTTTTGCTGGATTTGAATAAAATATCCCACTCTCAGCCGTGGGTTCAGATAATACTGCAGACCCATCTGCGCACACCTCGGCACGGTATCTGGAGCCTCACTGCCTCACCGCCCCAGGTTATTCCTTTCTGTCACAGACACTGAGACATACCAGCATTGCTAACTAAAACCTTCCGAGATTTCTCTTCCTTGCTCTTATTTCTCTTTAGAGGTCAGTAAGATCTCTTCTAAGCCCAACTTCCCATCTATTTCCAATATCGTTTTTAATTTGTTCTTTCTCTCCTGCACTGACAGGCAGATGGACGCTATATTCAAAACATCCTTCCTCACCAGTCTCTTTTTTTGCAACGTGGCTTTAGTAAATCCAAGCCAAAATCTGTGCGTGCCAAGTTTGTTTCTAGGATTTCCCCCTGAAGATACATCTCGTCCAAGGAAAGGGTTCCAGCTCCTCTTGCATCTTGGCAGAAACAACCGAATCCACCTGCCTGCATGATTCAGCAAGATAGTCGCAATATGTTCCAGCCAGGTTCGTGCACCTGGAAACAGGGGGAGCAGCCGGGTTTCCAGGCAGTGCTCTGAAGTCCCCTTGTTAATGCTGCTTTTAATTGAACGGTCACATTTTCCTGCATCCTCGTGCTGAGCAGTTACTGTCGGCGGAGCTGCCTGCTTCACCTCTGCCCTCCTGCGCGTGCACGTGGGAGGGAAGGGCATCCAACCGGTTTCCTTCCTTTGAATGCAAACAGCACAATCAGCTGCAAAGTCTCCTGAGATACATCTACGTAAACAGGGTGACACAAAAATAATGTATAGCCGCTAGCGCTCCTGTTCCTTCCGTGAAAAACAAATCCTTGGAAGGACCTCAGTTAAAGCTGGCGTGAGGGTCTGAGCTATATCTTATTTAATGCTCCTGCTCCTGCAAGAGACAAAGGTCTCCTGACAGCCTGAAAAGGCTTTGCTCTCCCTTAGTGACTTTTCTCTCTTCCCAGAGCATCTCAGCAACATCCCCTGGAGAGATCCTCAGTCTATGGGAGACTGATGCTTTCTTGAGCAAGTACATTCCCAYGCTGGACATAAAAAGCATCTAACAGGCCTGGATGCCATCTCCTCCTTCTTCTCTTGCCCAAAGCTACTCCCTTGGCTGTGTACCTCGCATCCGTCTTGCCAAGACCTCTCCCTCTTTCTGCTCTTGTGACAGAAATAGCATGTTCCCTTCAGAGTCCACTTACCCAAGTTTGTTATTTTTTTCCAGGCATCTTTTGCACTTGTCATCATGTGCTCACAGCAGCTGCCATCCCAGCTGCCCCAAAGGGCCATTCCAGCAGCGAGAGACCGTTACGGCCACTGCGAAACCTGCCCTGACCCACTGGGTCCCGCTAGCAGAGCTCAGCAGGCAGGTAAAGTGGTACTAACAGCACTGAGAGCTGCCGAGGTGACGCCGAGAAGCTTTAGTAAGTTCAGCATCCCGCCTGTCGCAGGCAGAATTGGACTCAGTGGCGGGAAGCTGCCCGCAGAGAGCCTGGAAATAGCTCCTCTGCAGGCCCCTCGCTCGTGGCCGCGGGGAGACAGGGTGTAGCAACAGCGTGTGTTTTATCAGGGAGGAAAACCAGCCTGAAAAACCTAAACCACAAACTTTTAGGAAAAAAAGCTACATCTTGAATCATAGGGAAGATGCTGCAGCATTTCTTGAGAGCATACTCTGTCTCCTCAACAATGAAGTTTGATGTAAAATACAGTGTATTGCAGGAATCAATGAGCGGGAAAAGCTGCAGGCCCTCAAGTTGATTCATGAGTCTTCAGCCTCGGCATTGCCGTGCAGCTGATCTATTTTATTATTCGAACACACCACAAACATGAAGCAATCCCACAGAATAGTTTTGAATACCTTCCGTGTGAGATTGTTAGACTACGTGAAATTAAAGACATTTTAGCAGTCTGATAAAAACTAGGGCTGAAGTATTTTTTCTTCATGCTGCTGTTTCATAGCTCAGAGTTTGACAGTGAACATGCATTCACACGCATGGCACATTCCGCTGCTTTTAAAATGACCTTTATTATATCGTTCAGTTAGAAATTTCTACAGTTTTGCATCTACTGTTACCAGATGAATCTCGATGCCTCATTAAAATAACCTTGGCTGTTCTTCCTCTTAAGACTACAATGCAACCAGATCACATTCTCTAATCCTACGTAATGCCTTATGTAAAACCACTTAACATTCCTTTTAAGGCTGGGACCCATCCAGACGAAAGATGCTGCATAAAAGCACATTCCTTAACACGCTTGACCAGAAAAGCAACGTGGTCTAGGGTGGAAAATACAGAGTGGGAATCAGCGTGTATTCAAGAGTATATGCCTGGCAGCGTACAGTGTCGGGCCATGTCTTGCACAGTACACTTTGCACAACTCATTTACCTCCATTTTTCTAATCGTGAAATGGCAATAGTAATACAGTCCTGGTGCTGCTACTATTTATGTACACTTTCCAGTAGTGCTTCCAGCAGGGACTGAGACCCCGCTGGGGAAGGTGGACTGAAGCTCGGATCACGAGGCGAGCTCTGAGAGCTCACTCTTCACCACTGGCAATATGGGATGGGAAACTACACCTCCAGCTGAGAAGTGAAACTTAACCCAGCAAGAACAAAATAGTGGTCAATACAGGAGCCTTTGCATTAAATTGCAGTCGTCGGACGGCCCTTGGATCTGTAAGACATCCTAGGAGGCCAAGTCTTAATGCACCATCTGCTACTGGAAAATGAAATGGCCTCTTTCCTGTGCTGTCATCTGATGGCTTGTCAAGAGCAGCAAATCAGTAGAGTGAAAAGCGGCGTTCGAACCCTCAGCCGAGGAAGAGAAAAGAAAAAGGACGCAAGCAGCTCGCTATCAGGAGTGCAGGAAGCTAATTTATGGGGGGAGAGGTAATTGTTTTGTTAAAAATCGCTTGAGGAAATACAGCTCCCTAAAGGGTAAATAGTTTTTTCTTTATTTGCTGGGTGTTCAGGAAAACTTACGTATTTGTGTTGGAGAGAACATACAGGATGTAGAAGGCTTTCAGAGTACAAGGGGAAATTAAATGCGAATCTCTTTAAGTTAGCAGTCCCGTGCTCCCCTGTGTCTCTGGAAGCAGGACAGTTTACATTTTGGAGCCTGCTCCTGACACACACCGACTCAAATGAGCCCATAAATAAAACCCCAATAAAATCAAATGCCACTATGCAATTCCCGAGAGTCTGCATACATTGTCTTTGAGTTTAACCTAAAGCAACGCGCCGATCCTAATGAGTTACGCTACAGAGCCTGTGTTTTGAAGGAAAAGCTTATGCAATCGGCACCGCTGTTTCAGGTGCTTGCATGTGGGATTTCTAAATGTGCTGGAGTAAGCTTAAAACCCAGACTCCATTTTAAACTGACAATCAGTACCCAGCTACTTTGTCGATAGATGGTATTGGACCTGCATGGGCTGTCTGACTGCCAAAGAGGCAGAATCTGTTCTTAAATAAACAATTCAGAGTCCTGAACACCAAAGAGACTTGTACATCTGGCATCCATTTAGTTTTTTTCTACCTAACTTTTGCAAATGTATTTCCTGCATTGAGTATGTGGTATTTTTTGCGCCTAGAAAATCACACTTCCTTTTAGGCTTTAATGATTTTATGTGCAGCGAATACTACTGCTAATTCCAGCATTCCTCTACTCCGTATCCCCACCTTTGGGTTTCTTAAATTGTTTAGCACTCATTTGAGAGACCACAGGTGAGTTTTGCTCAGAATTTCAGCTGCCTTACTGAAAAGAATTGTTCTGCAAAGAGGGAAAGGCAGATACAGAATACTTTCCATCTTGCAGTTTCACAGAAGCTTTTTTGACTTTAGGAGCCCAAGGAGACAAGTCCCAACAAGTCCGAGTTAATTCTTGTGTGACTATCATTGCACTGGCTGCCCACAAGGCTAAATACCATGGTGCTTGATTAGCCCACGAAAAGGATTACRTGATGAGGCTGCAAGGTTGCAATCCAGATATTGCAAACGATGAGACTCACCGACCCAGGGACTCCTACCCATTCCGCAACCCTGTTCCCCCCAGCTGGTACATCCTCCTCCTCCTCCTCCTCTCACACCTCAAAGCCTCTCTGGGAGCAGGTGAGCCTCTGGCGCTCAGCTCAGAGTGGGGTTTTGCCATGGCAGCTGTGATAACCCCTACCAGGATATACACGAATGAACAGCTCGGGTGTCAAAGATGGAAAGCTCAACCTGGTGTTCGGCAGAAGCATACATACGGATTTAAATATATCTAATGTATATGTGGTGTAGGCAAGGTTCCTCCTGCCTCAAACCAAGGGGCACAGGCCAAAAGCCATGCCTGCCCCCACACTTGTCTCTCCACAGCAAAGACACTGACCTGTTGGAGCAGGTCCGGAGGAGGGCCACAAAAATGATCAGAGGGCTGGAACACCTCTCCTATGAGGACAGGCTGAGAGAGTTGGGGTTGTTCAGCCTGGAGAAGAGAAGGCTCCAGGGAGATCTCATTGCGGCCTTTCAATACTTAAAGGGGGCTTGTAAGATGGGGGCAGAGTTTTTAGTAGGGCCTGTAGTGATAGGACAAGGGGTAATGGTTTTAAACTAGAAGAGGGTAGATTCAGACTAGATATAAGGGAGAAGTTTTTTACGCTGAGGGTGGTGAAACCCTGGCACAGGTTGCCCAGAGAGGTGGTGGATGCCCCATCCCTGGAAACATTCAAGGTCGGGTTGGACGGGGCTCTGAGCAACCTGATCTAGTTGAAGATGTCCCTGCCCATGGCAGGGGGGTTGGACTAGATGGCCTTTAAAGGTCCTTTCCATCCCAA
The DNA here is from genome assembly GCA_035582835.1 of Phoebastria nigripes. NCBI lineage: Eukaryota > Metazoa > Chordata > Aves > Procellariiformes > Diomedeidae > Phoebastria > Phoebastria nigripes. Next base: position 1,641,607 of record JAYKAV010001445.1, on the reverse strand, counting down.
ACCATTTTCTATGAGCTCTATGACATGGCAGCCCCAGGCCCACCCGTTAGCGGAGGGTCACGGTGGGCACCTCCAGGGCGGGCAGTGGGGCCTTCAACCCCGCCGGCGCCCACCTGCACCCCTGGCTCTGCCTCCACCGGACACAGAGACCCCCCGCCGCAGGGCCCGCGGGGAGCACCCGCCCCACATCCCCGGTCAGCGCGGGCCGGCGGGCAGAGCCGCGGGGCCGCTGGCGCCGGGGCAGCGCGGCCTTGGGGCCCGACCTGGGCCGCCGCCGGCTAAGGGCCGCCGGGAGGGCGGCAGAGGGCCCGCGGCTGGCGCACCCCGGTGCAGCGGCGGGCAGCCCCCCAGTAGCAGCCACCATGACACAGGTTTTACTAACCCCGAGGGGCGGCCCGGGCCCGCTGGCGACGCGGGGCGGGGGGAGAAAGGCCGGCGGGCGGGCAGGAGGGAGGGGAGAGGAGGGGCGGGGCGGGGAGGGCCGCGCCAGTGCCGTCGGCCGCGCCGTGGCGCTGCGGCGTCGCGGAGGCCCGCTGCTGTCCCGTCCCGACCCGTCCCGGCTCGGCTCGGCTCGGCCGGGCGGTGCGTGCGTGGGGGCCGGGGCCGCGGCGGGCAGCGGGGCCGCGGCCGGGGAGGAGCGCGGGGCCGCGGCGGGAGGAGGAGGAGGAGGAGGAGGAGGCGGCGGCGGCGGCGCTCCCTCTCCGGCGGGACAAAGGGCTGTGGGCGCGCAGGTAGGAGCCGGCCCGGCCTTGCTGCGGGCCTGGCTGCGGGCGGGCTGGCGGCTGCCCCGGCCGGCGGCGGGCGGGCCGCGGCGCCTCCTCAGCGCCGGCGGGCCGGGACCTCCCTCCCCTCCTTCTCCACAGCGGCCGGGGCGGTTGGTGCCCGCCGGGTTCGACGCTTCCCCGTTGCCCCGCGGAGCCCCGGGCGCCGCTGCGGGCTGCGGAGGGCGCTGCCCTCGCCGCCGGGCCATCAACGGCCGTGGCAACCGCCGGCTGCCTGCCTTTGTCTCGGCAGCCGCGGCCCAGAGCCCGCCCCGGGAGCCCTCCTTCAGCAGGCGCTTTCCGCCGCAGGAGCCATGGGCCGGCTGCCGCGTTAGGAGCATCCCTGGCCGGAGGGGCGAGGAGGAAAGCGGCCGCTGCTCCCCTTCCCCCGGCGGGGTCTGCGCGGGGCTGGAGATGGAGCCGGCGGCGCGGCCGAGCGGGGATATCCTGAGGCGGAACCCGCAGCAGGACTACGAGCTGATCCAGCGGGTGGGGAGCGGCACCTACGGCGATGTCTACAAGGTGAGCGGCGTGGAGGGCCGCGCCGGGCTCGGCTCCGGGGCTTCTCCTCACGGCGTGGCCGGGCTCGGGGCGTCAAGGGACCGGCTGGGGACAGAGTGGCTCCTGAAAAACCTGTGGACTCGGGGCATCTCTGACAAAGCGTGAGGTTTCCCTCYCCGTCTAACGCGTTTATTTAAAAGGATTGAGTTCTGCTTGCAGCRTTGGAGAAGGGGTCCGTCTTACCGGTCCCCTCACTGATTTCTTAGAGATTTGAATTGGTGAATATTGCGGGTGATACTTTCCACATTACTGTCAAAGAAGGCAGAGGATATCTGTTTGCTGTACCTGTTTGCAGAGCGCATCAGTTAAAGCACCTGATTAAAAGGGTGCAAGTTTATCCCTGAGGCTAATAATAGCACGCCAAAGGCAGAAGCAGATTAAAGCTCTTCAGGAGCTGGAACGGAGTTACAGCTCGCAGTAGAGTTAGCGCTGCAAATCCAGTAGATGCTCTTGAACCAGTGCGTACTGGTGCTCACATCGCCAGAACCACAGCCATGGGAAACAGAAGGTGTAGGCATGGCACGTTCCTCTCCGTGTGCTTCTCTGGGAGATACGAGCCCCTTCCCCAAACGTCAGGGATGCTCAGCAGCTTTAAGGGTTGGGTTGCTTATAAAGAAAGCCTTAAAGTTTTCGGCCTGTGTTTGACAATCTGCATTTTCAGCTGCATGGGATGAGTGGCTGTGATGTTTTACTTTGTAATGCTGTTGAGTGTGTTTAAAATGGACCTGACAACCAACCGTACAAGAAAAGGTGTGTTACTCTGCCACATGAAAGGCAGCGGTAATTGCTCATGCTGGGGGAGGGCTCTTTGCTAATGTTCAAATTGAAGTTTTATAGATGGATCTTGTTCCCACCACCCCTTTGAAATGGTTACTTACGGCCTCGGGGAGTTATTTTTAAAAGTTTTCATGGTGCATATTTACCTTCCTTTTTT
>JAYKAV010001445.1:1526149-1639333 GCA_035582835.1 Phoebastria nigripes | reverse complement strand
TTTTTTTTTTTTTTTTTTTTTTTTTTTTTTTTTTTTTCCCCCTCCCTCCTAGAGTGCTGTGCACAGATCAGTCAACTTCTTTGCTAGGCAATCTAGCACTGAATCCTTTAAAAGGACATTTCAGGTTTCATAAATCTGAAACTCAGTATACCTTGGGCTAGTTTGTTTGGGTATGCCTGCACAGTACAGGGCAGCATGATGAGAAATAACCAGTTGTGTTGCAGAGAAGTACTTCTGTGTCATCTCTTCGCTCTTTGTGGAAAAAGAAATATTCTGCTTCTCATTATCCTGGTAATTAGTGGAGAGCTGTGCTGACATGTCATACAGCTTCCGGTTCCGGAGCTGGTTTGAATGCATGGCTCTGCTCTGTGCCATGTAAACATATCCCCTTTAAAAAAAAAAAAAAAAAAACAAAAACCACAACCCTCCCCCCCACCTCCATTCTTTGGGTTATGAAAAATGTGCCTTCTATTCCTGAAACAGTTCCAGGTGGGAATAAACCCAAACCTTCTCATAGTGCAACCTGGCAAATTTAAATCAAAGTCTTTGGCAGTCTTTTTAGATGTTGTTATGAGTCTAAAACAAGTATAAAGTTAATGAGTTTAAAGTGGTTTGAGAGCCTGCATTTGTTTCTAGGTCATTGGTTTGCTCTTTGTTTTTATAAAGCCCTGCAACAGGGAGGAACTGTGTCAAGGGAATACTGAATTGGATGGCACTGGCTGTTATGACAAATATGCAAAGCAAACTTACTTTTTAAAGTCATTGATGTTATGTTAATTTTAAAAGTAACTAAGGTAAACCTTTTTTCTTGAAAGGACTTAACGTATAAACATTGTACTTTTATTATTCTTAGTCCATGGTAAGTCTCTTCTTAGCACAGATGGCACATCTTGTGCTTGCTGAGGACTGTCAGTAGTGTTTATAAAATGCATTTCTTAGTGAATATTTGATTGTTGTTATGTTGCAGAGCTCGGGCAAGGTTTGCTAGAGAGCGCTCTTAAATTAAAATGGAATTTTCCTCTCACCTCTTCAAGTGGTTTCTCTGCTCCATCGCTACTAATGAGTCACCAGCGTCTCCAGCACAGTTGTTTTTAGGATGTCTAAATGAGACAGCCTTTCTGATTGTGGGAGATCTGCCTCTTCCTCAGATGCTTTTTGGTGGTGGTGGTTCATGCCTCAAATTCTTCTTGGGGCATTTGGTAGCTTTTAGAGTAATTAGTTCTTTTTTGGATGTTGAAGGCGGAGGTTAAGCAAATATTTGTGTTCACTATTAGGTTACAGAAGAATATTTAAGGCCTTTCTAAAAATCTCCTACCCACTTTGCTTTTCATTACTACTATGGAAGCTTAAAACTGAAATGTGTTTTCTTAGTGTTGGTGGGTTTTTTTTCTCGTCTGTCACATGGCACACAATGGTTGATTGTAGGGTTGCTTGTAAGTACTGGGTTGTTGATGTTGTTTTAATTTTTTTTTTTTTCTCCCCAAAATGCATTTCAGGGTGGGGGAGAAACCATCTGTAAATAAACTATTTTCTTATCTATTCACAGCGTGTGTAAGTAGATCCAAGTTTGGGTCTACCAGTCTTGGAAGTACACTTTCCATTACAATCCTAACGCGTTAGTTGTCTCATCCGTGTTGGGAAAGCTTTTTTTTCTTTTTAATAGAGGATATTACTKTTAAGCCAATTCTAATCCATTGGAATAATTTATCTCTCAAAGCATTGTATCAAGCTATCTTAAATTGCTGACTTCTGAAAGAGGCTGTAATAACAAAGGTTGGGTACTCACTAGAACTTAATAATACGCTGACGGTATTTTTTTTTTGTCCCCACTCTCTGTCAAATGGTTAGCACCCTCAGCATCGTATCCCTTAACACTGCAAAGGCGAGGTCTACAAGAGTGAGGTTTTAATTTGGCTTTCCTGGCAAGGTTTCTGTTTGCCCTTCTTGGTCGTGTACGTGAAAGTCTCAAAGCAGTATTTAAAAATGATGTAAGTTTGTTCATGTATCTGCACGGTCATGCTGAAATAGACTTTGTGTGTGTGTGGTTAATGCAGAAACATCCAGTTAACCAGTGTCTTAGGGCAGAAAATTAAAAAAGCCGCTAGAAACTGTAAATGGAATTTAATCTCTAGCACTAGGAAGTGGTCTGTCAGATCCTATCCCAGGTAAACTCCCATAGTGTGATTAGATCCCAGGTCTTGATGAGTTTTCATGGGTGCCAGCGTGACCTGTCAGTGAACCTGCAGCTTTTCAGTAGTGCCTTGTAGTCTAATTTGTGTAAGGCTAGTTTTGATAACAAGCTCACATCATCAGCTCTATAAGCACGTGTTTCTGCAAGTCCATGATGTTTTCTGGAAGTACTTGGAATAGTGTAAGACTGTCCTGTTTTGGTTAGCTTGCGGGGTTCGGTTGCATCAGAACATCAAGTCATTTGGTTACATGTACTTGTAGATGTTGGTGTCCTGAAGGGACTTAGAAAACAAGCGCTGCATTAGGGCGATAATTTACTTTAGCTGTATCTTACTGGGATTTCCTGCACAGAGTTTTTATTTGACTATTTATTAATGACTCGGAATAGGTTTGGTGGAGGGATTTAGGGGAAAGAATACCCTGCGTCATAGTGAGCGATGCGGCGTCCCCACCCCTTGCACATAGAAAGGAATTTAAAGTTGTCTTCTACATGTGTGAGTGCCTTCACCGTCAGCCTGTTGACTCTGCTGGGGAACAAAAGACTTCCACTCACTACTACCTCCTCCATCTCCTTCTCCCTCAACTACACAGGGCTTGGCTTTATGTGGTTTTTAATGCAAGTGCCCCAAACAGAGTTTTAACTAATCTTCGATTTTGGAGAAGGGGAACAAAAGGATGGTTTCTGTAGACTGTCTTTTTGAATGCTCTTGTTTGGCAGCTGAGCTGAAAGATCATGTATTTGCTCAGCCCAGCACCCTCTGCAGGCTGCTTTTGCGGGATGAATAGCTGGATGTCTGTCCTCGCTGAGAGGCGATGATCAAATATGATCTTGTGCAGCAATTCTAAAGCTGTCTTGTTTTGTTTTTTCCAAGCTGGATTGTGAACAGTGCTACAGTAGCTTTCTTTAAAAGTAAGCACAGGGGGAGAGAAATGTACCAAATTAATAGCAGAAACTATCTGTAAACAAGAGATGCATTTTTATTAAATATCATGGAAATTTCATTCCTTCTTGAGTCACCTGCTCAGTCTCTCTTATTCTCTTGGGATTTTTTTTTTTTTAATCTCCTGCACCAGGTAAAGGCATTAACTTGGAAGAAACCTGTACTGCTTTGCCACTGATCACTGCTGCAGGAAAATAGTGAGCAATGAAGTTGGATCGTGGCAGTCAGAGACTCTTTTGCTCAAATACGGTTTAAAAAAAAAAAAAACTTTTTTTTTTTTTTAAAGGTTGCCATAAAAGTGGGACTCTGTCCAGTTTGAGTCAGGTTTCAGCCCTGCTTGTGTGGTCAGTGCCTTATTCTCAGAGCTCTGGAGTATAATTCCTGGTGCAGTCAAAGGCTGTTGAGGTATTTGATATTTTGAAAATAATTCTTAATGTCAGTCTGATTTCACAGATCATGAGAACTTACTGGTTAAAGCGTTCTACTACTTAAAGTTAACAGGTTAAGAATGGAGTATTAAGGCTTTGTTTTAATACCAGAGTTATGGCTATGATAGCTTTTAATCTCATACTCCCAACTTTATACGAATATGTTTTGGCAGCTGCAGACCAATTGGATTGGCCATCCCTGATTCAGCACTTCTGTCCCTGGTGGATATACATTGCTTACACATATAAATTACCATAAAACATCTGTCACATCGGGGGATTCCACTCTTCCTTTCCATATCAAAGCCTTCTGGTTAGTAGTGTTTGCTGTAGCCATGCCTGAACTCTGCGTACGCTTGTTTTTCCATACGAAGGGTGTTTAGAATGGCATCAAACCAGCCCTGTTGAGTTTCTTCTTGTTGCTATGGAGTTTCTCTTCTAGGAAATGACACGCTTTTCTTTTGGGATGCAGTCAGTCGTATATATATATTGCTGAGAACTAAGATGCTCAGTAGCTTATTGACACCCTCTGTTAGGATATTCAGGAGTTGGGGGAAGCCATTGCTTTTCCATTTGTAATCTTTGTAAGTTTTTTTTCTTATTAAGCATTTGGTCTTTGTCGTGGAACATTCAAAGCTTTTTGGCTTTAAATATTACCTCCTGTTGCTCATGTTTTCTGTTAATGGTAGGTTATGTGGTGGGAATAGAGTGTTTCTCCCTATGTCCGWTTTTCTCTGTCTCCTACTTTCAAAAGCAGGTAGTCTCCGAAATCTTAAAAATAAGGTCTGATTACTTTTCCAGCTCTTTTGAAGAGAGTTGTCCTCCCGGGTTAGGTCCTCAGAGGAGCCAAAGAAAGAGTGGTAGCAACTTTTCAGTGTGCTTTCATCAGCTAGTACCAAGGCTGTACCCAGCATCTCTTAAGCCAAGGAGGAACTGAGAGTCTGTTCTGTTGAGTTTAATGTCCTGTTGGTACCAGCCTTGTCTCTGATGTAGTCTTCAGTTGCGGTATTACTGTCTAGTACTCATCCTTCAAGAGACATTCTGCTGGGTAGATGATTTTGTTAATCCTCATTTATTCGTGGTACAATCAGTGAGGGAGGCTGAGGCGTCCTGCGGACTTGCACAGGAAGGAGTTAACCGGAGCATGTTCTTTTGTTCCCTGCATGTTGCACACATTTTTGGAGACGAGTCTGGAACACGAGAGGTGCTTTATATGAGCTGTGCCTTTTCTGCCTTCCACCCCAGAGCTTCGTTCCAACGCGAGATACCCATTCGGAGGAAGTGAATAGTGCAGTTCATGCATCCCCTTTGAAACACACACACCGCCCACCCTCCCAACAGCAGAGGAAATCTCTGAGAAGGAAGAACAGATCAAAGATCAGAACATTTGCATACCAGTATCTGCTTCATCTTTGTCTCCAGAAGATGCAATGGTCGTTTTCATTGCCAACACATTTGGATAACTTTGAATGTGTCCAAGATTTATAGCATGGGGTGTCTGAGTGATTCCTGGTTCTATCGGCAGAGGTGTGTGATAGAAGTACGCAGATCATCCATGTTGGAGAGAATAGCTCTTCCTGTTAGCAAGGCTGTAAGAGTTTGCCAGCGTATTTCGCTGACACCAGCAACTGTCCGTCCGCTCAGCAGCTGGAAAAACAAATATGCTTGCTACCTTTATTCATGTTTGGCACCTGGCTTCTCGGTTACAGCTGTGAATGAAAAGAGGCGGCAGCATCAACCCAAGGTGATTCCATTTGAGAACAATGGAAAATGGGTAGGTCTCCATATTCATAAAAGTTGTTCATCAACTCAAGGCAACCTCAGTGCCTTGCATTTTAGATTGCCAAGACTTTCTCACACTGTGCCATTTTGTTAGGATTTCGGATTTTATATTTCTTCAAGAAGTTAGAATAGTTCTTTCCCAATTTCTGAAGAATTCCTAGCAATAAGAGCACTCAGCAAGGTTTGGTGGACGCAGCAGCCTTTGATTTGAGGTTTATGGCAGTTTTGGTGGTCCTGAGTGCATTCTGGGATTCCAGTAAAAGTCAATGAGAAGGGCAGGGTATTTTGTTCAAGATTTTGCACTTGTGATCTATAAAACCAGATGCTACCTTGCTTTTAATGGGAGTAGGTAAATAAGGCAGACCTGACGCTGACAGTAGTTGAAAAATAGCAAAAGACAATTTATTCCACCAGGCCTTCCCCAGATCTCCTTGCAGAACATACCTATGGAAGAGGTATTGCAGAGATCATTTATCTGAACTTCCCATTTGGCCTCACTAAGTAGAGTAATCCTTCTGACAGGTTAACTCAATCTGTCTATTTATAATGAAGGGGTCTCTATATTATGTACCACCGCATTTTTCTCCAAGCTGTGGTTTGCTAGACTGGAGAGCATGTTTACCCAGGCAGCACCATACAGCATCATTTGTCATGCATCTCCCACCCCCCTTCCCTTTTCTTGTTTAGGGAATCTGTTCAAGAGTGGCTTGTCTGAAAAATTGGAGTCCCCTCCGTTTATCAAAATAGCAGAGCAGCTCCACTGAGAGTGAAACACCTTTTAACTCCATTCCCACCTAACCAGCTTTGCGAAATCAGTATCTTCATCTGTTGGATAATATTTAGCCTGTTGGCATCATTTTGAGACCCAGACCTGCCTGCTCATGTGTTCCCCTGCAGCTGGCCCGCGGGAAACATCTCCATCGTGTGAAGGTCTGAGATGTCGGGAGCTCCTTGCATACRGAGGCTGGATAAACTGCTCTTCCTTCCTAGATTTTTTGGGGGAAAATTTCAGCGTTTGGTACAGAGAGGTTTCCATTCTGCTCTTCAGCTTTCTAAATTCCTTCACCCAAGCGTTAGAGTAGTTCATTTTATCCAGCACGGTGGATAGCGTCCGCAAGGACCTTCTCAGCTGCTCAAAGAGCTGAAGCTTACCTTCCCCCGTGGCGGATGGAAAATGCTGTGCCAGGAAGCCATAGCTTGACCGTGTCTCTGGGGCTCTCACATTCTTTTGGTGAAAATAGCGCACAGGAGGGTGAGCAAAGGAATTGCTTCCTGGCTTCTCCTTCAGTCGGGACCGGAGGTTAGGGGCAAATCTGTTTTGAGGGTGCTGTTTCCATCCTGCCCCTATCCAATCCCAAGGAAAGGGATTCAAGAGGGGACTTGCTTACATGGAAACATTAGGAAGGTGGGGGGGCATTAGGGAAAGGGCTAACATCTTATCTCTGGGTCAGTGACCACTAACAACTGTCAGGCACAGGACGGCATGTTCCTCTCCGCTGTGTCAAGAGGTAGTCAAATTATGGGACTAGTGCATTTAGCATCACAGGTCTCGAAGTTGCTCACTTTTGAGACTGCAGGACACTAAGATATGGTTTGAGCAGACGCCAGTCAGTAGATCAAGAGCAGGGAGTAAAAAATCTGAAATTTGTTACAACAGAGGGAGAATAAGAAGTGCCAAGGCTTTTGTTCCAAAGCCTTAGCCTCTTCCAGTACTTTTCCCTAGTCTGTTATCCTGTGTGTTGCTATGTGTGTTTCTGCTGACTTTTCTGCTCCTGAAGATAGTAAAAAGATCAAGCAAGATGCAGTCAGGGATATCCCTCAGAGCTTTGAGCTGACCCACAGTGCTGGTGGCCAGAACTGCTGCATTTACTGAACTGATCTGTCAAAACAGCATCTTTGATGCTGTATTTGACACTTTGGCATGCTGGAATTACTCTTCTCCCAAGTCTATTTTTGTGTCTTCCACATGAATATAGAGTATAGAAGGTTCATGTTTTCATAAAGATGAGGAAGATTTGGCTGGACATTTCCAGAAAGCTGAATGAAACATATTTTCAGGTTAGTGCGAACAGCTGGATTTGTAGCCTGTTGAAATGTGAATTTTGAGACATTCCAGAAAGGCAGGTGCTGTTTATCTTCAGAGAGTGAAGAGGTCAATGCAGGGGGGCTCTGTTGGCTTATTGGTAAGAAATCGTTCTTGAGCTTTCTTTGTGTAGCTCTTTCCTGTGCAGCATTAAAGGCATCATTTCTTCTTACATTTAATGTGATGGTCCACCCCAAGAAGCTGTATTCTTGTGGTGTTCTCAGTTGTGTGTATGGCTGTTTGCTGATCATTGCTATTGAAGCAATATAGAATTGTGTTGCATTTGCCTTAACTCGCTGTTTAATGTACAGACATGCAAGATAATAGTTGAATTATAATCATTAGACTCCCAAAGATGTTTTGGAAATTTAGTCATTAATCTTAAGGGAAGATAAAGGTAAAGTCTCTTGCACAGGCACGGAAATGTAAACATGGTACGTAGAAAGAATAAAGGTGCGGCCATACCATCTTTTGTAGATGTGCTTTGTCTTGATAAAACTTAAAGAATTAAAATTTGACAGGAAGCAATGCCTGATGAGTGTTCGTTGATGAGTAACAGCTTCAGGTATTTGTGTTGTATTTACGAGGGGTTTGGAAACAGCAGCAGCTGAAATTTTTCTTTTGATGCACTTGGTCTACGGTGGGGTAAGGGAGAGTGTTTGATGTGTCACTTGTGGGTATTCGCGGTTGTGTTGTCTGTCAGAGGGGGTTGTTAATTTAAATATAATGATAGATTCTCTTAAACAGCTGAGATCCCTTTTAATTTAAAACTGTTTTTGTGAAAGAAGCGTTGCCATTTTAAATGCCCCCTGCCTTAAGAGGATGATTTCCATTGCAGGGGAGAGGATAATGATAACGATACGTGGGGGGAGGCAACTGAACTAGGCTCAGCTACAAGGGCATCGCTTTGTAGCGTTAGCAGCTCACGAGGGGCGAAGGTTTCTGAGGCTGGAYGGAGTGTATCTGCATAGTCAAAATACCTCCACCAGGTATTTAGGAGGAGTCTGGGCCAGTAATTGGACAGGATAAGCAGTTTCTGATAATGCTGTTTCCTTCTGTGTCAGGCGTGTCTGCGTTTAAATGTAAAGCACTGTTTGAGTTCTAATCCTCTGCTTCTTGGTTTATTGTGAAGAGGCATGACTAACGTTTTAATTAACACAGTGCCTTTAAAACTTTGCCAAACAGTTCCTGTCTAGAGAGTCTGTTTTTAAATTTGGCTCACAATATCAAACCGGGGACAAAGGGAGTTATGAGAATGGGTAGGGAGATCTTGAGAATGTTTTATGATCTGCCATCGCTTCAGCAGTCACAACCGACCGTCTGTTTAGGGTACGTGAACATAAATTTTTCCTTTTCTCATTCTGTGGGTGTTGAGGTTTGTCTAAATCCTGCAGTGGGATGTCTTGAGTACGGACTGACTGCGCTGACTTGCGCAGCAAAGTTGGCTCCTGTCGGGGTGGAGTTTGAAAGGAGGAGGAGGACAGGCAGGCGAAGAGGAACAAGACAAGATGGAAGATGTTCTCTAGTATATTAAAATTGAAAATTAAAAAATTATTTCTTTAAAATTCCAGTTAAATCATCAGGCCTCATTTACTGTAATACTATAATTTCTGTAGCATGCATATTATTTGAGCAGCATGGGTTTGGTCCAGGTTTTAAAGAAGGTTGAACCAGTAAAGTGGGGAAGTCACTGGCCAAGTGCTTCAGGCTACTGAAGTGAAACTGGTGTTTGACATCTGTAGATTAACCTGTAGAAAAAATTTGTTTCTTCTTTTCAAGTTACACCATTTAAATGAGTGGATCAGTCAAAATTGAGAAAACAATAAAAAAAAAAAAAAAAGAAAAAACTTTCTTTTCTCTCCTCCATTCTGACTAAAAATAAGGTGTGAGAGGATAAGCTAGCTGTAAAATCGTGAAAGGTATCATCTGTAATGAAATGGCAGCATATTTCCTCTCTTAATCAGCATAAGTGCAAAACATACTTTATACTTAACCTTTCTCATGTATCTAGCACATTTAAAAGTTCTAATTTTCCTCATTAAAAAACTTACTAAAATGTAATTTCTGTTTATTTCAACAGAATTCCAGGTTGTGATTTTGAATTGCCTACTGAGTTAGAAATATTACTGATCATTATTTTATCATCATAAGATATAAAATTAAGATTGTAAATAAATGCTGGGTTTCATTCTGGTAGAAACAGCTGAACGGTGGTACCGTCCCAGTGGTCAGAAAGAAGCAGGCACACTGTAGTATGTATACACATGTACACAAATTAAATTGAGAGGAAATTGTTATGTCTTGCCCATCTTCCACCCCAAGAACAGTGACAATTGATATAGTACAGGTGCAAACCAAAGCTTAATCTTAGGACAGAAGAAGAATCTCACTGCTCTGATTTTTAACTAGTTTTCTTTTAACTTCTTTGATTTACACAGCTGCTTTTTTATTCATTCTTTCTATTCTGGTTGCTGTTTTATTTAACAATAACGACAACAAAGAACAAAACACCCAGACCTATTTTCTTCATGAAGACAACTTTATGGTTTGCTCCTTTTAGTTTTGTCACGGTTAGTTCATCTCTGAGGAATTGAAATTTAAGGAGGCAACTACTGAACAGCTTTGTTGAAGTTAGATTTTTCTACTTAAATCTACATTTTTCACCTGCGCCTCTCTAGATTCTCTCAAATAAATTACAATAAGGAAAAGGAGTCGATATAGACTTGTACCCTGTGTTTGGAAGGCTTGGTACTGCAGAAGAGCCTGTGTGTGACATGAAAARCTAGAGGGGTTTGCCCAAACCCTCTGGAGTTAAAAATGAGTTTGCACACACGGCTCAATTACAGTATGAATTACTGCAGTTCTAGGCAAAATAGCTTCAATAAAACAAACAAAAAACCCAGCAAAATGCATATATTTGGATATTTTGTTCTGACTGATCTGGAAGTATGTCCAAAAGTATTTCTGGTGGTTTAGGAAGTTGCATGCAGATAGTGGTGGTGTAAGAGTTGCAATCTCTGAATTGCAGTTTCTTCTCCTCTTTAGAATGCCAACAGCGGCTCCTCAGTTCTGCCTTTCTGAAGAGACACATCTTATTGTGTGTTAGCTGTTGGTTACAAAGCAAAGCAGTAAAAAGTTTCTTTTTCTTTTGTGTCAGCAAAGTAAAATGGTGGTCTTAAAATTCTTTAATGCAACACAAGTGGCTTAATTTGAGAAAAAAAAAAAAAAAAAAAAAAAGGCAAGCCATTGCCTCTTCTTTCAGAAACTTCTTTTTCCTCCCTGCCTAGAAAGCCAGATTCCTTGTTGTGATGGGAAAGCACGGTCCAGTTCTTTGGACCCCAGCCATGGATTTTCTGCGTGACTATGACATATTGCTTAGTGGTTCTATCCTTGTTATGTACAAATAATCATAAGTTCTTCATAGCTTCCCTGAAATAAAAAAATGTTGCTGTCTACCATGTGAGTTCTTTATGCATGAGGTGGGGTTAATAGTGCTGTCTTGACTAGGTAGGGATGTTAGGAGGCTGAGTGCGGTGTCTGATCAACTCACTGATTTTTCTTTTCAGTGGAAAGAAGAGACATAGATRCTTTGCTTCGTATATTTTGGTTGACATCTCTTGGTTCTTTCATCTCTAAGGAATAAATAAATTGCCCTGCAGCTGATAAAATGTGTAATCTTTTAATGTTACTTGAATTTGTACTCCATAATACTGTGGGTTTTTTTCATGTGTCGTGGTCTATGCATTCAATGTAGGAATAAAATAGAATTGTCTTACATTTATTCTTCCTATCTTCTGGTGAATAAACCCTTTTATAATCCATCTCGGTTTGTAGTTTGATAATATGTTTGAAGGTGTCTTTTTTTTTTTTTTTTCCTTCTTTTCTTTCCCCTATTTTATACCCTGGCCAGTAAAACTGTTAAACATCTGCTCAATTTTAAGTATACTAGCAGCTTCATGGGCATTCTTTGATTTGTGTGATCTTACGTTAAAAAAAAGTATATTATTCCTCAGGAAAGTGAGCTATTTCTAGTAGCCTTTCAAAACAATCTAATGCACATAGTTGTAACTTGAAAAGGTACTTTTTTGTTTTGGTTCATGCCAGCAGTCTGCTCCAACTGAGTTAAAATTCGGCTCCTTTTTTTTTTTTTTTCTCATGTGGTATTTGTTTGTATCTTTTGTGCCGCATTAGTTGCTAAATAGTAGTTTTGTGGTCAGGGTCAGTTTCTAGCTTTAACTTTTCAATTTTGGAAGGATCATGCCAGATATTTTGCAAATGATGACCTGCCAAGAAAATTTCATAGGAGAATAACCAACCTCTGCTTGGAAGTATATAGCTGACTTCTTTTGTTATTTTTTTTCCCTAAATAAATGTTGTGAAGATGTGCACTGATCTTTGCTTTGTTATTATTGTTATCCTTATTGCCGTAGGTCTTTGTCCTTCGGTAGTTATTGCTAGGAATGAGAATTAAATGTTTTAGTGGCTGCTGAGATCTGTAGGAGGACTGTAAAGCCACTTTGCTGGTTTCTTGTGCTGGAATAAAAGGAGTTGGCCTAACATCATTAATGAGCTTTTAATCCCTTATTGCTTGAGTTAATTGGCCTTGAGTAAGGAGGTGTCTGAAGTCTGTGAGTGAAAGGTAGGTCCCCCTCCTCCCAGTTTTCTCTGCAAGAGATACACTATCTAAATTTCACCAACTGCCAGTAAAAGTAAATACATTTAAGCCTTATTTGCATTATAGCTGTGCTTAGGAGTGCCAGTCGCAGATCTTACTGCACTGGGTTTCAGGTTTTAATGTGGAATTTATTTAACCCCTGGTTTTGTGTGTTCTGGGTTCTGCTCCTTCAATAAGGGAAACTGCAAGTGCTGTAAATGTGGAAATAGGGAGTGACAGCTGTGAAGCTTGCCTCCTGCTTTGCACTGATGCGTGTTCCTTGTCTGAAGGACAGGGAGTGCCGGTGTCCATCTGGAGAGCACCCACAAAATCAATATTTGTCTTTGTACAATATTCAGCTCTGATATCCAGAGTGATGGCTCTCTTCGTAGTGCCACTGCAGTATAAAATAGCTGACGCAAGAAGTTCAGAAATACCTATAAAAAGTAAAATTAGCATGTGAATCTTTATTTTTGGTTTATCCTGAAAAGTAGTAACAGTGATGGTTGTAAGAGACGGTTCTCTCTTAGTGTATTGAATCTATAAAGTCTCTGTTAGGGAAATGGTTTCTGAAAGCCTCTGTGCCCTTCGCTATAAAGGAGCCTGGTACTGCTCTCCATCTCGGAAATCCAGCTGGGAGGTTGCAGAGTGAACAATTGCCTCCGGGTGTTTCTGCCTCCTAAAAGAGCAAGAGCCCTGAAAATTAGAAATTGCTGTTAGGTGTCTTTTTCCAGCAGCGAAGACTAGCTGGACATCTGCTTCACATGTGAGCTGCCCTGGCACACCTTGGGTGATGAACGGAGCGTTGTGAGGACTCRAGATGGGAAAGGCAGTTGTTTCTGTCTGGCACAAATCTCAGCCCGTTCAGTAAGATTTGCATTAATATTTGACAGAGTCATCCCACTTTTTTTTTTTTTTTTAAGCTATCCTCTTTTGTTCCTTCTTCTACATTTTTAATCCATCCATAGACCTTCCCACATGAAGGAGAAAAATGTGTTCAGTGTCTGTTATGGAGATGCTCTCAGCACTGAGCAGGGGGCCTTTATTCAGTCCAGTACTCTGTCCAGGTTTTCTCAGGATGGGGCTGTGGTGAATTTTGGGTAGGTTTTGCTTATTTTATTTTATAGAAAAGAAAATAAAAAACCCCACAAAACTCTGCAGTAATTGCACCTGTGTGGGTTTGGTACATGCATTCATCAGAAGGTAAGATACAGGGGAATGCAGGAAAAAATACATGGGTCGTATACCATTTCTGCAAGTCTTCTGAGGATGCTTGTGGGGTGTGCTGCCTGGTACTGGGACAGGAACCAGCATGCTCTCTACTYGGTCTAAAACTGGAAAGCAATAGTGGAAGCTACTATTTTTGGCTGGAGCCCAGGCAGAGGAGCTCTGCAGCTGCTCTGTGGCCTGTGCAGGCGACTCTCCCGCTTGTGCACCATCCCGACACCAAGGTCTGCATCTGCTCTGAGCAAATGGCAGCTTTTTATTCTCTTTGCAGGGCGCTGCTCAGGCGAGCGTTTCAGGAGATCGTGTTCAGCGGTGAGCCGTCAGAACTGGCCTCTCTGCTTGGGTTAAACTTTACCTACAAATTTTCAAGGATTTTTTTTTCTCGGAGCTTTCAGGGAGCTTGATTTCTTTTACAAAAGTGCCTTCCTAATGTTGTACAGGACCGCAAAAGGTTGCGGTATCCTTGTGAAGGATAGCAATTCTAGGCTCACGCAGTGGGGATTAACTCTTGTTGCTTTTAAGCTGGGTTTTCTGGGAAGCTTTCTGGTTATGTATTGACTTTTAATGAATACCCAGCTCTACAGTCTGGGTGTTAAACTCAGCTGGTAAAGAGATGGTGTTTCAGAAGTACAAGCCTCTCCATTCATTAAGAGTATGTCCAGCGCTGGTGTTCTTTGCTTTAGCTGCGTGATAGTTTTCCAGCTCTATTTGCAGAGCATTTTTTAAAACTGACAGATGGATTTATGTAAATCATAAGAGTAAGCAAAATTATATAGTTAATTATGATAAACACTAGGAACGCTTATGTGAACTTCTGCATTAGGACGTAATTCAAATTCTGTTACAGACCAGCAGGTTGCCATCCACCAAGATTGACTTCTTCTCTAACACATCAGTTGCTGCTTATTTGAGGGATAAAGGGTAAAATAGCAGATTGGAAACCTAATCCAGTTCCTGTCAGATTTCTTAATATTGCATCTTGGGTACTGATTTTTATGGATGTTTGTTTGTGTGTTCAAAAAAAAAACCCCAAGCAAATGATGAAACCCCCAAAAGTTATTGTTGTGTTAGAGTTACCGAAGCCCCCTCAGGACTTGCTGTCCTTCATGGCAGGTCTCTCTGTTGAGGCTGCAGCGTAGTGTGAGACCTCAGGATCCTGGAGTTGCTCTTGAGGGCTTCTCCTTGTGTGCTGGGAACAGCATTGAGGAATCACGGATCTCATCTTGAGAAATAAGACCTTCCTTTGCAGAAATGTCTCATCTCTATGTGTGACCAGTTTGAGTGTAGGATAAAAAATTTGAAATGGGGTTACATACAAGAATGTGGCATGTTCATGGGAGTGTTTGTATCGTATGGGAGAGGGATACTACACCTGGTAGTGAAACCCAAATCCTCATGTAGAAAAGCTCACGGCTGAAGTGCTGCTGAAAGGTCTGGTGGTTATGCTAAGCTGTGGCAGTTGCTCGCTGAAGTTTTATTCCACAGATGGGCAGGTTGTGGTGGCATCTTCAAGATGCCATCTTCTGTTTCAAGGTCTCTGTGCTCCTGCCTTCTGGTACATATATGCAGTAGTCTTGGTTTGTTTGGGTATCCTGTTCTTTTTTATCCCTCTGATGCCTGTAATGTTTTGGATTTTCTTTTTTAATCACAACTAAAATACTTAACTGTGCTTCCTGCATGTAAGAAAGGAATCTGTTGTCATGGATTTAGAGCAGCCCAGGTGAGAGACATTTCTTTGGGTCACCTTAGTTGGCTGAGAGCTCTAGGTGGTGGTAGATGTGAATTCAGAGACGTAGGTAGGTGAATTCAGGGGTCTGTTTGATGATACTGTGAGATATGGAAAGAACGATGCAGCATAATGGGAATTCCAAAACCGCATAGAGCAGGTTAAGAGTTATAAAGTGTAAGAGGTCAGAAACTAGAAAGCGGATGAGAAACTTCTATTTCAGTCACTGGGCAGGAGGTCAGGATACCTTTTGAAGGTATATACAGTAACTGAGGAGAAGCAGGCAGCACTTGAGACAGCAAAATGTCATGGTCACTGATGAGTGAAGCTTGGCAAGGAATGAATAAGATGGGGATGCATGGGAGGGTTGCCACAGGAGCTGCAATTATGATTAGATTAAATGAAGACACGATCAAACAAACGGCTCTTCTGGTGAATTGGGCTGTTGATCCAAGGCTGGAGATCAGACAACTACATTGGGGTGAGGAGGGGATTTCACTGTGGAAATTGAAAATGCTAATTTGGAGGCTGTGAGAGTGATGCTGCTGTCTGAATCTTCCCCTTCTCTTCCTCAGTGTTGAAACAGAAAGTGGCTGGACAAGGAGACTAAACTTGCATTCAGACGTCCAAGTGAAATGATTCTCCAACTTTTGTCCATCTCGCACAGCTTAGTACTGTGGAACCCTTGGGTGGAATTGTCTGACTTGCACTCTTAAAAATGAATAAAACAAAACTGCAGAGTGCATAACTGGTTCTGAAACCAGTTTTCTGTGTTATTTCTGGTCATTAGCTACAGAAAGTGTCCTACCCAAAATGTGTTTTCTCATGTGCATTATTTGGGTGTGCGGTGGGAAGCATCGTACGCAGGGATTGCCAYGGGTGTCACGTTGGGTTCCACTGTCCCACGACAGCTTTTTGATGCAGTTCTGAGAAGAAAGTTAAGTCTCAGTGGGAAAACCTGATGATTTTTTTGTGTGTACTATCRTAAAACTCTCCCAACTCCCCAAAACCCCAGTCCTACTAATAGCGCACCTCTCATYTTCGAGTGTGGCGCTGGGACACACCACTGATGTTGTGCCTAGGTTGGAAGAACRTGTGTTGCTCCTGGATTGACAGCCTAACGCAGGCTCTGTCTGCAGCTAGTCCTTGTTGCAGAAGGCACCGTGCAGATCCCGATTCAGTTGCTGGGAGAGTGCATCAGGAAAGTGTCACCATTTGCTTGCTCGGCTCTTAAYGACTTTCTGAAGCATCCTGTGTTTGAGGCAGGACCATGGGTTTAAAGGAACCTTTAATCTGCTCTGGTACAGCTGTGTGTATGCTTGAGGGAATCTGGGTTGCGTTGGCTGGTGCTGACATATGCTGGGGGCAAAAGTGTAATGATTATTGTGCTGTCACATTAAACTAGTGACATGTAATCTCCTAGGTCGCTACAACTATGCAATGGGATACTCAGAAAAAGAGGATTACTTGTGTTTTGTTTTATTTTGAACATAGACTCTGTGTGATGTTCTGTAGTATTAGTATTTAGCTGCTAAAATATTCTGGAAGAGCTGTGCTCAGTGGGATGCTGTCGCTCATCCTATAGCAGGCTATAGGACAGCTGAAGAAGAGGTGACCAAAAGACTACTACCTAGCTCTTCTTTCTCAATAAATATACTCGGTACATGACATTGAGCAAAATAAATTTGACTGTGTGGCTCACCTCATTCAAGTATACCCTTGTTCTGGTCCCGTTCTCGTGTAGGTCAAGTTTTCTGTTGGTGCTTTGCAATCCTTCTGCCAAAATCCTGTAGTTTTAATTTTCATTCTGAGTAACGTGGAACATAATTTTCAGTTTTGAGTCTCATTAAATAAAATTAAGATCAACACTAACAGATAGCAAAAGCTCTGTCTTCCTCTTGGGGAAAGTCTTACAGCCAGTCCCCTGACCTGGCAGGGAAGTTGGGCTCTACTTCTGTCATGTGGGAACCGGACCACGTTGCTGATGGGGATGTGGGCTTCAGTGCAGGAGGGAGCTGTGCAAATTCTGAGCTTTGTCTTTTAGCCTTCAGTGTCAAGATGAGTTCTTAGGAGACTTCCTTACATATCGACGGAATCAAGGCCAGCAGAATTAAAGACAATAAGAAATCTAACAGGTTTTATCTTTAATTAGACTGAAATATTAGAAATATTAGAATTCAGAAAAGATCATCAAAGTTCATGATATATATGTCATCTTTATGTGATAAATGCATATAAATGATAACTTGCTATGTCAATAATAGCTCATGAGATACTGAACAGCAGCTATACTTGTTAATTGGCAGGTCTGGATTACTTGGCGTGCAGGGGAGAACAGCTCTGGTCTCAGCTGGTTGGTTTCAGCTAATTTTGAGTTAAGACTTGAAATACTGAGGAAATTTCAGGGGACAGGAAGGAAGCAGATATTTTGCTGTTAGGTTTTAAAAATGTAAATAAGATGACTAGGAGAACTGTAATTTCTTAGCTTCACTTCAATTCCCCCCGCTCCAGTGAAGAAGTATATCAGTAAAACAAATTGATAGATCATTAACTAATTCTTCACATCAGGGAAATTATGGAGAACTTATATTTTTGTCAAATATCATTTGTAGTAAAATTTCAGATTTTATTCACAAAGCCAGCAATGTTGATGTAGTGCATTCCTGTCTGTGACTTCCTTGATACTACACAATCCTTTTTTAAAAAGTAGAATGATGCAAACTGTAGTCACCCATAGGAAATGAGTTGAGAATTTCTTTAACATGTCTCAAAATGATTTGAGGAATCCTTATTTGACAGTTTTCATATCTAGCTGCATACCATGGAGAACCAGTTTTTAGCCCTTGCCTTCTTACATTTTTAATGATGTGCAAACTAACAGTAATTCATTATTGATCAAGTTTTCAGCTGACAGAAAGGTGTGGAAGAGAAAGTTTAAAGAACAAGAGTGACAGCAGAGAGAGATGTGTACCCGTGTAAAGCTGGTGCAATCCAAGATGAAGGAACAAAAGCCATCAGTCGCATTTGCAGGCAGGTGACATCTCTTGGGAAGCAGTTTGGGTAATTTGCTGCATGCTTGCAATATGACTGTCTAGACTGAAGATCTAATACAGCTCCTGTATCTGTGAGCATCCAAACAAGGATATTGAGGATCAGGGAATACTCAGCATTTTTGCCTTTGGTGCTGGCACGATAGGAGTTAAGTAGCATGTGTGGTCCTGGTGTCGTCAACTTGAGAATGTATTTGGTTGGAAGATTAAACTGTGGGACCACAAAACCGGTCTTGGGGTGAGTGGCTCAGATAACTTGATGTGTTTAGTTCATAAATACCAACCCAGTGGAGAGCTTTCTGTTCCAGCAGACAAAGTTCGATGGTTGAAACCCAAAATAGTCCATGTCCAGGCTATAGATGATATGCAAAAACTTAATGGTAATATTGGATAGCAGCAGGATGCAATTTGGTGAAGCTCTATGACCTATTGTGTGTGAGAGCTGAGAGCCAGTAATTGCAGTGATCTCCTCCAGCCTGAACCTTTGAGTCCCTGCTAAGCAGTCTGCATATCAAAGACCTTTGGCAGACTATATCCATTCTTTCACGCTTCAGCATTAACAGTAGCAGTGGCAGTTACTGCTTATATGGAAGAGGAAGATCTGTAAGGAATAGGATCTTTCTTGTACTTCAGAAATGAAGCTGATCTTCTGGAAACCGTGCAATCCCCTCTTTCTGAACAGCTTAGCTGCCTGTGGATAGTGGAGGTTCCCTGGCTTCACCAAGATAGAGTGTGTGCTTTGTCTCTTACAGGAACATTTGTGTTTCATAATGGTATTGTTAGGTGTAACAGTACCAGAGAGGTCCTAATCCTTTGTCCATGCTTGGATGCGTGCTCCTTCTGGATGTTGAAGGATACCAGTGATTTTGCTGTGGTCTAAAAACACCTCTGGTAGGAAGGTAAGAAGTGGTAAACGTTTCCTTTGTGGTTAGCAGATAACTATCTCTTTCTGTGTTCAGTGATTTGATCTGTTGGCTTCAGATGTTTGGTTTTGTTGTACAGTTGTTTAGGTTCTCTTTGACTTCAGTTGAGTTGTATTTGTGTCCTTGTTGACCTCCATCTCTTGGCTGAGCACTACAGGACTTTGAAAGGGCAATTATTGTTGGTTGGTGTTTTTTTTTTTTTCCCTGTCTGGAAAGCCTTTCCCAATTTGGAAGCTTGACTAAGTGTTGACGAAACTGAGGGGTTCATCTTTCAAGTTCTTGCTTTACCTGTTGTTAAATTAATACTTCTTCTTGTGCATATGCAAGAGAAGAGTGTTTTGTTCTGTAGTGGCTTCCTTCAGTTCAGTCCACAGGGGTAAATTTGCTTTGCATCCTTATCTTAAGTAACTACCCAAATCRATTTCACCTAACCCAGTGTTCCCTCGATTTTCTATAGTCTACCTCTTAACCAGATTTCATATGTTCAGAAGACTCTGCATGTTTGTTAGGGTAAGAATGAAACAGTTGGGTTTAGACTCCTGTAACTTTTGGATGATCAGCAAAAGGGGAATGCCACAGTGCCTAATTGGATCAGGTTGTGTGTCAAAAATAATATAGTTTAGCTCTGGTGATGGTGCCCGAGTGATCTAGAGCTCATTTTACTAGAGTTAAAAGTGTTAATGAAATCCCCTGTTAAGGCTTTCTATATCTGAGGTTTCTGTAACATTTTCCTCCAGCACTGAATTCTCATTGTGAAGTTCACAGCGTACCCGGAGAGGACAGTTCCGTAAAGGCCTAATGGGAGCTCCCTAACCCTTCTTCTTCTCGAGGGTCGTGGGGACCACTCACCTCTGTCAAGGTCTGCTGGAAGGAGTTTGTTTTCAGGGTTAAGTTGTTCGTGGGGAGCTGTGACTCATCTGTTCTGCATCTGCAGTGCTTCTCCCTGCCCCTCCACCTATCAGTTCCACTTTCAGAGCACACTGAGGTTTAGCACCATGAGATGGGTGGTTGAGCACTGCATGCTCCATGCTCTGACAGTCCGTGTTGCAGCACAGCGCTTTTGTACCACCCCAGCGAGCACGGATGGCAGAAACTTCTCAGTTTCAACAACCCTTAAAAATGGTGTTTGAGAGGCATGAACTCTTATTTGCTGGCAGATAGCTGGGGTTTTTTAAAGTCTTGAAAGGAACTGCCAGTAACAATTCACAACTCCAACTAGGTTGATGTGCTAATACCAAAACCAGATACCATAACCCAGGTTGCGCTCAGCTAATTGCATTGTGCCATATTTGTAACACATGACATTATAGCATATCTTTTCACAGTTTGCAAGACTGTGTGAGATGCCTTTGCAGCATAATTAAATATGTCTTAACTCTCTCATTTCAGGCTAGAAATCTTCATACAGGAGAACTGGCTGCTGTAAAAATAATCAAGTTAGAGCCTGGTAAGTTTTACATTCTTTTCTGTATTGTTGAATTGCATTTTCATTTTTTCCATATGTTTATTTTCACATGGCTGTGAAGCTCCAGACAAAAGAAGTGTTTGGGTTTTTTTGTAATTTCAGTGGTTAGATGACAGGAAGCACTGCAGGATGTACCATTACTTTTGGCCATGTCCTGCTCACTATTTCCTTGTTTGTTGTTATCTGCCTTATCGATTGTTGCATAAAAAGATGTTGCAGTTACAGTGTGTTGTTAGTACACAGAGAAGATTAAGGACAGATGGTAAATTGTGAGCTCTGAGACAGTGGGGAGCTGGTAGGCTGTGTGAGTTGAAAGGGGGAAGGGGCCAGGCAGTGATGCTAATGCCCACCAAAGGTGCACTGGGAAAAATAGAGCCCTGTGCTTTTTAATGTGTCATCTTTTTTCTAACCTGTGCTGAGGGAGGAGGGTGGCTCGTACTATCATTTCACCATGCATTTTCTGCCACTCCTCCTAAAAGCAGGAGACGCAGGAGAAGCTCACTTGCTGCCTAAAAGATTTGCTGAGCTGAAGCCTAATCCGAGTCCTGCATAGAGTGTTGAAATCAGAAATTGTGTCCTGAGTGGAAATGAGGAGAGGAGCTTTTTATCTCCTCCGTCATAACTTAGTCCCACCTGAGGATCTTGTATTTGTTTGAAGAAGTAATCTCTCATTACTTGGTTGCTGGCGTACTTTTCAAATCCCTCCTTAGTGTAGTCCTCTTCTGTATCTCTTTGCCATGGTAGTCTCCGTGGTTGTGGTTTGCCTGAACTCCCGTGCTGTGCATGTTCAGGGTCCTGGCTCTCTGGGACAGGGGATGAGGGAGGCTCCTCCTGTGAATGTGTGCTCGTCCAGTGCTTGTGGAGTAACGCATGTAGCTTATGAAGCAATTAAGGGACACTGGAAATTAGCGTACAGTCACAGAGCTAGGAAGTAGTAGTATTTATGGAGACACGATGAGGTAGCTTCCATGACTGGAGTGCTGCAGGGAATGATGCAGGGAGTCTTTTAGGCAGGAAAAATGGAGGAAAATCTGGAAGGATGCATGACATGGGAGAGGCTGACAGAACTGAGTGTTTTTTAGTCTGGAGGTAAGAAGGCTAAAGAGGGATCTAACCACCATACTCCACGATGGACTGGCAGAGGAGCTGGAGCCAGACTCTTGTCAGGAGTGCCCAGCAAAGGCTTAAGAGTGGGCCAGTGCAGGCTGCACCAAGGGAGAGTCCAGCTGGACGTAGGGAAAATTCTTCACTAGGAGAGTTTGTGCTCTGGGGCAGGGTGGTGGGATCTCTGTCCTTGAAGATTTTCTGAAGTTGACTGGGCAGGGCCCTGAGCAACATGACCCGACTCTGCGGTTAGCCCTGCTTGGAACAGAAGGCTGGACCAGAGAGCTCTGGAGGTCCCTGCCAACCTGTCTCCTACGATTTGAGGTTTTGACGACCGGCACTGAAATGTCTCTGGTCCCTGAACACCAGCATCTATCTGTGACCGGATGGGTTAAAAGACTGTCATTTTGATGAGGAGCTCACAGTGTCAGTGTATTCCTAGCAAGTGAGGTGGATGTGCTATCTTCCTCTTTCTCGCTTAAGAAAGTACTTTGTCTCATTTGCTTGTCATTGCTTGGTTCTGTTCAGTCACTTGGGTCGAGAGGCATCATGGGTTCTTAAACACGAAGGGTTTGCTAATGTCTGTATGTCCTTGACAAGCAAAAAGGCTGCCCTCTCTCCTCCCAGTCTCTCCAAACGTGCATCCCTCAGGAGCTGAGCCCTGAGAGATGGCTCTGCCATCCTGCTGTTGTATTTTGTAGTTCCTCCAGCTTTATATTAAATCTGGGCTAGCAGTACTTTTTCAAATCTACGGTGCTTACCCAAGACATCTGACCAGCTTGAGCACCTGTACCTCTCCTATTGAGGACTCTGACCATCAGTCTTAGAAACCAAATGTTTTAAAATTTTTCTTTTAGCTATATGAATAAAGTTTCAGAGGAGACTGTTTTTAAATAGCAGTATGTTCATTTTTCATAAAAGTTTAGTATTGTCCAGCTGACTTCTAGGCCAGCTAAATTTTTCAGATGTGTCTGTTACCCTTGAAGAATAATTTTCAAACCTTTGACTGGAGGATCAATGCTTAATGCATGTGCCTCACCCCATATTTCTTGGTTGTGAAATCCCAGATCAAAACTTTGAGGGAAGAGTGATAATGTCTTTATGGTTGGGTTTTTTCGTCTTCCAGAAATTCCTTAACGTTTGTTAAAAGATAACAATCTTGCATGGAATCTCTCAAATTTTTTTTTTTGCTATTTCAGCCATTTTGAAATGGTCAAGCAACTATACATGAATTTGGGCTAACTCACCAAAGTAGTTTTTACCAAAATAAAAATGGGGTGCGGGAGAAAAGGGCTGGAAACATTTCTAAAATGGAGTGCTTTGGTGGCTTCACCCCACCCCTTGTTTTCTTCCTCTCGAGCTAGATTATCAGGGAGACTGAAGTGCCAGTTATAAAGTGGGAGAGGAAGGCAGCGGCAGTCCCCATCTATCATGTGGTTACAGAATATAGGGGAGGAGGAGTTCAGACCCATCTTTGTCTTATTTACAATGAAGACTGGCAGTTGCATCTCCCTGCTCATGGGATGTTGGTTTCCCTACTGACCTGTAAGGCATTCCAAGGTGGTTTTAAGGATTTCTGCTGAAACTTTTCATACACTTTTTGCTTTTAATATAAATTAAACGTGAATTGATTTAGACAGCACATGAGAGTGACTCTGTTACCTGGTGTTCAGGGTGATGGCTAGTCTCTTTTGTAAAGTGATCACGGAAAAATTAATTTGGGGTTTCCCATATCCAAGAAAAGTATGTTATCCTCTGGACTGCTTGATGTAAGATTTCCCATGAGCCTAGCTGTTCATTTCCAAGTGATTTTTTTTTTTTTTTTAACAGTTAAAAGTTCCTGAAATCTGAACATTTTTTTCAGTTGGAAAAATGGGAAAAAATTCCAGTGAATAAATGAAAAGAAAGGCTCAGCTTGGTTCTTTAGCTTTTCTTTTCCTTCTTTCTTGATGTTTCCCCTGAAGTGTACCAGCGCAGGTAAACAAGCAAAGAGCAGCCAGGCCGTGCTGGTGGTGCCACTGCTTCTGTTGCAGCTCTCATCTTCTAGAGTCAGCAAGRTCTTCTGCAAATCCAGCTTCATGCACACAACACAGTTCAGATGTCAGTGGCTGTGGCTCAGTCCCTATTACATAAATGTCCTGAATTTCTGAACCTGCCTATTTACACCAGAATTAATGATCGTATGACCTAGAGAGTGGTGGTCAGTGGGCAAAACCCTGGGCATGACCTTAACTCCCGCCAGCATGACCTCTACAAGCCATTTTGACTCCTTCAGTGGTCCTGTCAGTCCTCATCTGTTTGATCTCATTAGGTGGTAACCTCTTTGGAGCAGAACTGCCTATTGCCCTGTCATTATTTGATGTGGTGCACGGTGTGGGTTTTCCTCTTGTTTGGGGATTGCTTTTATGAGCTGAAAGGCAGTACACAGCAATGGGCAGGATAGTTCTCTTGGGCCTTTATGCTTCATCCCATCCCCATGCTACTGCGTCCCTTGTACCAAGGTGTGCATTTAGGTGAAAGCCGATGAGGGGACTGAGCTGGCAGTGGGTTTGGAGGCAGCGGGTGCAGCGAACAGATGGCAGGCTCCGAGCAACAAGGAAATGTGGTTTTCTCTGCAAGATCTGTGAAACTCCTCATTGTATTAAGTTGTGTTTACATAGGTGCAAAAAGCAACTGTACAGATTTATGTGAGAGAAAAATACGTGAAAGACTATTAAATACAAAGATCCCATCTATGACTGAGTGGTTTTTCTGAGCCATAAATCTCCGGAGGCAGGGAGGGTGTTTGGGGGAAGCATCCCTGTGTGGTCTGTTTTTAAATACTTCCTTGGCATCCTCTGTTGGAGACGGGATGCAGGACTGAAGGGCCCCGTACCTGACTCAGTGCAAGGTTAATTTTTAATTCTGGTTGGTTCTGTGATCCACTTCACTGTGCAGCCAAAGAGACGTTTTTGAAGGCTGAAGGTAGAAGAAGCGTGGGGAGGCTCAGAGGAGAACCTAAAACCACTGCCTTGGGGTGACTGTGACTACTAACTTCTGCTTAGCAAACCAGGGCTGGTTTTATTTACGTGGATTGCAGCAATAAGACTAATTAGGCAATGTTAAATGCAGGGGAAACCACAGCGGGGATCCCTCAGCCCCTGCTCGACAGCATGTGAAACGCTGTGGCCAGTGTTTGGGGCAGTGGTGCCAAGGAGAGCAAACCACCGCTGGGTTTATCTCCCAGCAGGTCTACGGTGTGGCAGAGCAATGCTTTAGTGACAGAAAAAGGACGGTATTAACCTATCGCTAATGTAGTGAGAGGCTTCCTCGCGTGTTCATGTCGCTGCACCTGATCCAAAGGAAGTAGGTCTGTTTTTATTGTGAATTTGAAGAACTGCTTTGAAAACCCGAACTGAAGCAGAGGCCGAATCCTCTGCCATTAGAGCTGAGGGAAGAGCAGGAACCGTCGGAGGCCGAGCAGCCTCTACCTTTGCTTGGTGCTGCTTAAGCACGACAGTGAAAAGTGCAAGGCTCTGGCGCAAAGTCACCACTATTGAGAACCTCATTTTAATTAGCACTGATGACCATGTCTTACATGTTTCATTATGTTGTTGGTCTGACTTGCCACAGGGAAGCGATTTCTTCTGGTTTGGTGGGTGTTTTTTGGTGTGTGTGTTTGTTTGTTTTTTTAAATACATGTTCTTTTAAACGTTGTCTACCTGATCTCCATCCATCGTATGTACACCCGCAGCCTCTTAGCAGAGATCTTGTTGGGGGTTTGTTTTGTTTTTAAGGAGTGTTCACAGCATTTGTTTACTTATTTATTTATTTTTAGTTCTCTGGGATATCTACTGCCTCTGCAGGGTGGCTGGACTGTGCAGCAGCTTACTGTCTTTGCAGGAAGGCATGGCTGTTCAAAATCTTCCAGATTTTAAAAAAAAAAAAAAAAAAAAAAAAAAAAAATCAGCTGCTCCCTGCTTCAATGTTCTGACTAATTCTAAGGGTTTTGAATAGCTTTGTAGGACTGTACTTGCAGAGCACCATCAATTCCTGAACCAGGCCAGTGTCAGAAGCTGTTGCAGCTAGCTGTGGTGGTCCCCCGGGGAGTGCAGCCCCTCCAAGCACCAGTACGAGCTCCTGTCAGACCRTAGGGCACAACTAGAAGAAGATTGGTAATGAATGTCGTAAGTTAGTCACCAGAGAAATAGGCTTGTGAGTTATATACAGCATCTTCTGGAGAGGAGGAGGAGGTGGCTCGTAGATAGGAATTAATTAGCAGCTGGAAAAATAGGAGCTCCAAACTCAACACTTGATTAATACATAGACGAGGGAATAGGGAGCAGAAGACAAAAGACTCTGAAGCAAAGAGTGCCCCAGAGGAGGTGAGGAATGCGTTGAATTAAAGCTGCAAGAAACTGCACACAATAAGATGGCAGTATTTTGGGAGACCTAGCAAAACTGCTGAAATGGCAGGCGGGGATGAATTGTGGTTTGTTCGTGTTACTCCCTCATCTGCTGCAGGTAGTGAGTGAGTTGGTAGGCAAAGAGACTCCATATTGCAGCCGAGACCCCAACATGAATATGGATTTTATTTCATCTGCTATTACCTTCCTTTGTTCTCCAGACAAAGGAAATAAACTCTCTACTTAGAAGGTTACTGTCATTAATCTATTTGAATTTTTGGGCAGTACGCTAGATCTACTACCACAGTTACTTAAGCTGTGCTGCTAAAATCAAAATAGACAGTGTTTTTCACTTTTTTTTTGGCATAGACTTTGGAGAGCATTAGGCAAAAGTATTATGGCACGCTAATGACATTTCCCAGCATTCACTGAGTACAAATGCTTCAAATAATTTGGGAGCCAATTCTATTTCAGAAACTAATCCAACTGTACTCAGCAGCATAGAAGCCAAAACCATCTGAAACACTAAAGCCACTTCCTTCTATGGGTTTAGCAGATGAATCGAGAGGGGAGTCAATACGAAGAGGTAACTATTTGCCAGTGTAGTTTTCTGCCACTGAACTTTCTCCCTGGGAAAATGTATAAACAAAATATTTAAAAATTTACTGATGTCTATTGTAAATACTGCTGTAGTGATAAATAGTGCCCTCGGAGACCTTTGATGCTCTGAGGGCTGGCAGTAATCTGTTGTGCTCTGTACCTTTTGCAAGGTTACAGAGGAATCTCATTGCTGGTTTTCGTTTGGTCCAATGTTTGTGTTTTCCATGTGAGGTCCCTGTAAAGGCCAGAAGTAGCCAGTTACCTATTTCAGGTTGGATCTTAAACTGGAGGTAGAACKGTTCAAGGGATTTTGTAGAAGGGTAAACAGTCATCTGAAGGTGTGTAGTACTGTGCTCAGTACATTCAAAGCCAGGTCTGGTTCATTACGTTTGTTTTGTATCTCATGGTTTGGATGTGGAGGTTCATACTGCGCGTAGCAACACGGCTGTGGGGCTGAGTCAGGCTGCGATGGGGGTTTGTCCTCTCTGGACCACGACTGCAGCACAGCGGAGCTGCACTGTCAGTCCAGGACGTTTTGGGGACTGAAGAAGGGTACTGCAGCAATGCAGCCTTATTCTTTGTGTAATAAATTCCTTAGAGATGCTTTGAGCTATGGAGGAGAACAGGCCTGAGGCTTATTTGAACTAAGCCTGCAGAGGTTGAACCATTGTTGGCAGCTCCTGGGGTTGAAGAAATACGAAAATAACTTCTCAGTACCGCTTACACCTTCACTGCCTTGTGTTGTGTAACCTCGTCAGGCTTGGGATCTTGTCCTTTGTGCATGGCGGTTTAAATAGACACAGGTTTTATGCACTGAACAGCAGCTGGTCAGACACTGCCGGAAGCCTTTGCTCCTGATTCCTGTGCTCCTTTGCTGGCTGTCACCTCCCGTGGCATCGGGCTGGCATCACCATAGCCTGGGGGACACCAACATCATTTTGTTGGGAGAGTTGGGTGTGCAGCTCGTTACACCACCGCTGCATCTGTCTAGGAGTTASCCAGGGCTGAACACCTGAGCTTCCAAGCGTGCCAGAGCCGTTAAAAGCCTGGACATCGCCTTGTGCCGTGCCATGTCCTGAGTGGTACTGCCACAGACTCRCACAGCTGCTCAGCCTGCCCGTGGAGTGTACACAAAGCAAAACAGAGACAGCGTGAGACTCTTCTAATGTAGAGTGCCCAGCATTTTAATTAAATTTAACTTCTTGAAATCAGGTCTAATTTTACTTTGCATACTTATAATGCGTTTATAATCTGCTCTTCTTCTTTCAGAAATGTGTGTATCCAGAGTGGGTGAGCTCATGTTTCCATGTAGTGTAAGCTTGCACTTACAACACAGAGTTTCTTGGATGAAGGCGGCCAGCAGAAGGGGTTGTGGTGGGGGAAGGAGGTATTACGAGTAGGAAAGAAGCTGAAAGATCACGCATTTTAGTTGGAAGGTAATGCGGAGTGTGACACTTGGGGTGAAGGCAGGTTGAGAAGGGGTGAATTGGCAGGACGTGTCATTTGACAAAATACATGAAGAAAAATAGCAATAGTGAGAGAGCAGTGGTGAGAAGGTAGAGTAAAGATGGGATCATGAAAGGCTGAGATGTACAACAGTAAGTAGATAAGGCAAGGAGAGAGGAAAAGAGATGAAAGTGTTAAGCAACAGGAATATAGATTATATGTTGACATGGCTGCTCAAAAATAGGATCCAAGCAGGACAGAAGAGAACATACACAGGGAAATTGTTTCTGGTGTTAGACCAGTCACTCCAAACACTCGTGTGCTGCTTACTGCAGAGCTCGTGCTGCTGTGGCAGCGCATCGCCATCAGTAATATTGTATATCAATCGAGAGATAATCAGTACCATCAGTGGTTAGCAGTTGGCAGTTAGATGCCTGGCAATAAAATTTGCTGGTGGAAACATCATTGTTTCCAAATAGCTGTTTCCTGCTTGGAATCAAGTTTCTGAGCTTCAAGTTTGGGGAATTTAAATTCTTTCTGCCAGACTGCAGGTTTCCTTGAATCCTGAGAAAAGAGGTATGGATAAAACAGCTTGGATGCTTGAGTGCAGTTTAAATTATTCCCCTTCTTAAAGATGTGAAACTTTAAAAGGATTGTTCTCAGTTTTCAAAATGGTTGGTAAAGAGCAATGCAGATCTGCAGGGTGGTGAAGAAAGCAGGGGTTTTGTATGTGTCAGAGCTATGGGATGGGATGCTACAGTAACGCCTTGCACCCTCTCCACCGCCCCCTGAATGTTTTGGGACTGTTGTTCAGTTGTATTGCGTGTCAAGCTATCTAAATGGGGATTGGAAAATGTCTCGGGAGTTAAACTTAATGAGGATAGAGGGGAAAGACTGGCAGCAAAACTCCAATCTAAGCAAAAACCTGTGTTTTGGGAAAGCCATCCCTTTCATCAGCAGAGACTGAACCCTCATGAGGTTCAGGAAAGTGGTTTGGAGTGAGTGATTGAGAACTGGGGAGCATGGGCATGTCTGGAAGTCAACGCAGAAGAGCTGATGACCTGTGGATATTGCTTGGCTGTGGAGTTTGTATACTGGGGTGAATGGCTTCTGCAAAGTTGTCACTGCTGTGGAGCTTTCTCTCTTTGTTCGGGAACTCAGGTTGTTGAAATAAACGTTTGAGGAATGGTCCCAGCAGAGGCAAAGGTTGCTTCTGCTAACTCAGGAGGCGGGCGTCTCTTGGGTGAGCTGTACGAATACAGTGAGAGCGTTTGGGCTCATCAGTGATGGTGTGACCCTGCTCTTCATCCTTCAGCGTCCCGTACAGCAGTGTCCACCCAGTCCTGTTGCTAAACAGCATCTCACTTCTAAATAAAAAATGTTAATTATAGTGTTAAAAATCCCAGGTCTGCAAAGTATCTACAATCAAGCTCCCCAGAGAGGCTTGGCGGGTAGGCTTTGGAGTGCACGTCACACCTCCTGCCGGGCAGCCTGACGTGTCGGTCTAGCGTGTTGGGGCCCGTGAGGACTGCATGTTGAGGGCATTAGCTCGGGGCAGGAGTGCTGGCAGGCTGACTGGCACCTTGAAGATCTGGCCTCTTAATAAGTGCTTCTGTCCCACCCTTTGGTGACACCATGAATGTCTCCGAATGCCGTCAGTTCCCTCCTCCCAGTTGCATGCGAGCCCTGGACGCTGCTTGCCCGTCCCTCCCTCTGTTCCCGCACAGCATCAGCCCTGTGATGCAGCACTGAAGTAATGCAGAATAAACCAATTTAAAACAGTAACTATKAATTTCTCCCCTGAGGAGCCTTTTGGACAATAAAGTGCTTCACAGCTGACCCAGGAGGAGTTGTGAAAAGTGGCCCTGGGTCTTTTTGCAGGAGGGGACCATTCAAAGCAGTCGGTGGAGCACATGAAAATATGACCAGGAGTAAACTTGCTTAAAAACCGTCAAGGTCAGGCATGCTCAGAAGACCTAATAGCACTGTGTGATAGGCACTAGAGCCATCAGAGCCTTCCCATGCTGCAGAGTGGAGTATGTGGATCCAGCATACACATGCTCTCCATCTTAGGACGACTTGGCAGGACATCTATACATGCCAGTTCCATGTAGGTGAGAAGTAGTGTCTGCAAGTAGAATAATTCACTAGTGTTAACAGGCCATCGGTTTTCTCGATGATCTCCTGTTTAAATATGGATTTATTTTGAATTTACCAGGCCTTACCTTGCTTAGCTTCTGAAATCTGATCTGATCGCATCACACGATGATATGGCTGCAAGTTTCAGCAGTCTCCTCCCTGCCAGCCGTGCTGGAGAACAAGCAGCTGGTTGTGCCAAGCAGAGCAGCCTCGACCGTGGGCTGTGATCGGAGGAGAATATTCCATTGTAATGCTCTATTGTGTCCTGTGTGTCTCGCTGCAGAGGTAAAATTACATAATAGTAGCAAGCTGCAGTGACTCACCACGCTGCTCGTGTGATTTACAGCAGCTCCCTAAACGACGTTTTTGCTCAGCATGCCACATAACCCATAATTGCAAACATGTGAGTAGACAAAAAGTACATTTTTCCAATTCCGTGTTATTTAGCATCAAACAATCTCTGATGACTAAAACAGATGAAAATCTCTTTGTATGGATATATTGTCACCTTTGATCTAATTCTTTTTAACTTGCTGTCTCCCTCTCGATGAAGTATTTTCTACAAATTCTTTGTCTTACTGTCGTCTTTTTTTTCATGCTATCCAAGGATATTTAATTTTTGCCCTATTCCAGTGTCTCTTGCCAAGATTAATACTCCAGCTGCCTGGAAACTCTGAATTCCTTTGTTTTGAATTCATTCTTGTCGTCTTTGAACGACTATACAGCTTCTTTCCTATCTCTGTGTCTGATCTTTCAGAATCATTTTCTACATATTTTAGCCAAACTTTTCTCATGGATACTTCTCCTCTTCTTTCCATCTGTTTGCTACTTTTCTGTCAGCTCCCTGTCTATATTCAGCCTGCACCCCCCTTTCCTCTTTCAAATCCTTTTTTTTTTTCCCCATTTTCTGTAGGTAACCCCAATTTTTGCATAGATTCTCCATTCCTTAATTGCAAATCAAGAGATCATCTTTTCTGTCTTCCTCTACTACAGGCAGGATCAGCCTAAATCACTCCTGATGGGTACTTGTTGAGTGTTTTCTTCTTTTTTTTTTTTTTTTTTTGCTGGTGGGAAATTTCACAGCTTCCCATGCCTTTGAGTTTAGTGCTGCGATGTTACTCTGATAGGAAAAGCTTTTCATCTGTACAGGGAATGTAGGTTAAGGCAATTTAAGCCCGTTGCTAATTGTCCTATCATAAAACTGGAGAACGAATTATCCCTTCTCCCTGATATCTTTTATGTGCATGCAGGTTGTTATCTTTTCTACTGTCAGTCTTTTTCTAGCCCAAATCACGGTATTCCCTTCCAATTTTTCCCCATTAGTAACGGTTCCTAGAACTGACATTCCCCTTGCTCCACACTAGGCAGCCCAACTGATGTGCTATCGACAGGCAATTCTGGATGCTGCCTGCAAGTTTTTGCTGTTACAGGAAAGCTTCTTGATCATGATTTTCACATGTGATAGTATCTAGCTGTTCTGAAATGCAGCTTCTGACATATCAAAGATTGCTTGATTTGAAGATGGCAGTTTAAGAAGAGAGCATGGGCATTTGGCATTCAATACTCTGAACTTGTGGACAGCTAGTAGCGTTAGAGACAGACAGTACCTTCTTTGGTGTGGGGTGGGAGGCTTTTGCCTTCAAACTTGCTTAAATTTGACTTTCTTGAAAAACTTCTGTAGTTTTAAAAAGCTCCAGTTAGCTGTCAGTGAGCATTCAACAATTTCCCCTAGGAAGTTTGTCAGAGAAATGGAAGGAATGAATGCATCTGATTCGAAGTCCAAAATCCTTTGTTCATAGTAATCATTTATAGGCAGAGTGCATGAATTCAAGCAAAGTTGTAGCTGAAAGGTAACCCATAAAGCAAGCACAGTGTGAAATCTGTGCTAAATTTATGGAAATCGTGTTGCCTTTTCTTTTTTTCATTATTTAAAAAAATACTACTTATGTTTAAAAAAAGACTCTTGACATTTGAAACTCTTCTACTAATGTTTTCCTGCCCCGGTGAAGTGTTTCTCCGTACAATTCAACTTCAAGAAGCCCTTGAGGATTTACTGAAATCAGTCAGGGATGTATTCATACAAGTGTGTCCCTTCTATCTTTGTATTTCGTAGTTATTAAGTAAAAGTCTGGTAATCATTGAGACATAAAGGTTGTGATCATTTGGAAATCGTTATACCAAATTGGCACTTCTTCTGCTATATCTGTAAACATCTACTACGTACCGGTGTATGTATGGAGAGCCAGGGTTTCCAAAGGGATTGTGAATGCCGTGGGGCTGTACATCAGTACCGCCTGCTGTGGGTGCCAGTGACACTGTTGCTCAGGGAAGCTGCTTCAAAGCACAGCAAATAAAACCATCTATTTTTAAAGAGGCTATTAAAAATATTAGCYATGCTGTTACTTGTTAAATAAACACGTGAAGAATCCAAAGAGAGTTTACAGCAGTGCTTGAGACCTCTTGGACTTGTCAAAATCATATAAATTAAGGGGAGCAATACAAAGCAGTACGTGCTTTCTGGGTTGCACATCCCTGACTTTGATAGTAGGAGTAACTTTTACTAGTGAAACTTTAAACAAAAACAAACATACAAAGCAATTTTTGCCTTGGGAGAACATGGTAGCTGCCATACTGTCTGGAGCAGCATTTTATCTAAAACCTAAAACCTTTATCTAAATTCTAGTCTTTCATGTCTTGCAAGCTGTTAGAGAAGTTTTGTTCATGCCAAAGGAAGAATAAAGGTAGTAGTGTATATGTATGCATGATCACAAAGCAGGCACACGTCGAGGATGGCCTAATAGGCTGATTATTGCGACGTTGCTCTTCAGAGGGAGGCTGTCAGGCGGTGCTGATGTTACTTGATATGTCACTGCTGCTCAGGCTGATCCTCCGAAGCCAGCTGATACGTGCCTCCGTAGGAGCCCCAGCGCTGGGCTGGGTGTAAGCCTGCCCTGAGCTTCAGGGAGGCAGAGCTGTGGTGTTTGAGCTCTAGATTCTGGGGAGGACATCCTCTGTTCGGAAGTTCTCTCAATGGGATTTAATAAAAGTATACCAGTGGTTTTCCTAGCTCTCAGATATTTTAGTTTGCTTCATTGCATCTATAAAATTATTATTATTTTTTTAAATTTATGACAGCTTTTAGCCTTTTAAAGAGGCAGAAACGTGCTAGGCTATTGCTCTGGCCATAATAGATTTTTCAGTAGAATTTTTTTTTTTTTTTTTTTTGCAAAGGATATTTAGGATGTGCAAATGTGTTTATGTAGCTGTCCTCATCCAAAAAAGCACTCATAACAAGGCAGTCCGTGTTGAGGACTCTGTACTTCTCTTCTGAGTCAGCAGTGGCTGAGTGGGCGTGCAGGCCATATGCTCTATCACAGTCGTTTTGAAATGAAGTCGTTTTAATAAAGAGCCTATGGTATATGATCTCTTCTGGTTTCAGGCAGGGGACTCTGGAATTAGTTTGCAGCGATTTTTCCTTCTGTTGCTGGGACCCTTGTGCTGTGAGCACCGTGTCCCCGTAAAGCCAAATCAGCTCCAGCTGGGGCTATCTGACAGCTATAGAGGGGCTGCTCCGGAGTTYCCTCACGTGCTCCCATCCTACTGTGGAATCCCTTTGCTTCCTTTTCAAAGCACCCTCGGTGCGTGCTGAGCTGTCTTAACTGATGGATCGTGTTCAGGCCACCAGGCTAGCACTTCTCTGTTGGTCTACAAGAAATATTGGTGTCTCATGCAAAGCATGTAATAAAGAATGGAAACTGAAAGGATGGTGTATGTAGACAACTCTTGCTGAACAGGCTGGTGTGCTGGAAAGCCCTCGTGAAGGGCTTAGCGATTATCCAGGTCCATGGCTTGTTTTTATGAGTTATGTGCATACCTTCAGATCTCTTTGAATGTTCAGTTGTGTGTGATGTAACTGTGGCTGCTTCCTGTTTTTCAGGAGACGACTTTTCATTGATACAGCAAGAAATATATATGGTTAAAGAATGCAAACATTGCAACATAGTCGCCTATTTTGGGAGCTATCTCAGGTAAACCCTACTTTTTAGACCTGCATTTCTGGTGGTTCTTTCCTAAGACAATGCTCAGTCTGGTTTAGTACTTATATCCTCTCTCAGTGTTCTTCTCTAGGTTGAATTCCCTTTGGTTCCCAGTTGGCTTTTAAAAAAAAAAAAAAAAGTGACTAATACTTTGTTTTCTCTGCTGGCCAAAAGGCTGGAATATTTTTATCACTAGGAACAGAAAGAAACTTTTCCCCTAGAGACTCTTGCAACATATCCAATCCTACTCACTTGCAGGGCAGATTTTAAACGTTTATCACTTCTAATATAAAACTAGCTCATTATTTATCTAGAGCAGAATTGCTTTTAGATATTTTATTTAATGGTAGTCTCGTGTGCTGTGGCAGCATAGCCGGTGAGTTGTAAGAGCAAAACACTAAATCTGAACTGCTGGTAATAACATTTTTCATAATTCTGGTGTAACAGATGTGATGTACTGAGAGGCAGAAACAAGGTGATGCCAGCTGGCTCCATCTTCAAGTGCACACGTTAAATGTTATACAGAAAGCTGGGGAATATTTTCCATTTCTGTGGAACTCTGCCATTTATCAGTTGCCTCTGTGGGAATATATATCACCACTTCGCCTGTTTGGTCTTTTTCTACGAGGCTTCATCTCTAGATTTCTTGGAGGGCTGCATTTTTTAAGTCATCTTAAGTACAGCCCAAATGGACTTCCACTGGGACAAAATGGCTAAATTTCTAAATCCCCAGTGCCCTTTTTGGAGGCCATGAAGAGTTGTTTAGATATAAATTAGGTAATTTCAGTTTAACACGCTGAACTTGCAGTTTCAATCTTACCTAATGTAATCTTGCTGATAGCTGATAAACCTCAGGTGTTTCTTCTGCATGTTCTGAGGTCAGAATTAAAGCAACACCTTTTAGGTCTGATAATGTTTAAAGACTTCTCAGTGACTTTGGCATAAAATTTTCATTTTGATAGGTGAGAATTTATATTGAGATTATTAATAACATGTAAAACGTGTAACTGCTAGTCATGTATCAGAATGTGTATTTTTAACAGAGAGTCATCAAGACCAATAGAAAATACTTCAAATAATCATTATTAACTCTGTTCTATATACAGATCAATCAGCTTCTGATGCCTGTGTTTTAACTTTCTTTTGATAGCCGTGAGAAGCTGTGGATATGCATGGAATACTGCGGTGGGGGATCCCTCCAAGATATTTACCATGGTACTTTGAAACTTATTTTAACGTTTGTACCTTTTGGAAGCTTTCTGYAAAGAAGAAAAATAAATAATAAGCAAACTAATGGGGAATGGTTGGTACTGGCCAGCTACTGCACGTGTTTTTTCTTAGGGCATGAACAATGTTTTTTGGCTACAGTCAACAGGTTTTGTTGAGAGCACTTCTCAAATATGGTGACCGTCATTTTGGGCTAATACCCTGTCGTTGGAGGGTGGAACATGCTTTATTTTTTAATCATCACACTGTTTATTTTTCTCCATGATGCTTAGGGGACTGACCCAAAGAGCTTGAGTTATTCCAGCGGAGAGCTCTCCAGCAGCTGCAGTTGCTGTACACTGGGAGCTCGCCTGTGTCTTGGCTCCTCTCAGCCCATGTCTCTGAATGCCATATGCAGAAGCAGGTTATCTGCTTTCCGAAGGGGTGGAAAAAAGACCTCTAAAAAAGTTCACAACCAGAAATGATGCTAATTGGGTAGGAAGACCGTACATGGTGTGAGGAAGCAGTTTTTACTGGGAAGTCTCTGCATTTGATCTTTAAAGGGTAGAAATGACTTGTTATTCTTGCTCTTGTGCAGTACTGTACCACTCTTTTGTTATTATTTTCCCCTCTGAGGTTTCATCTAGAGTTGTTGATTCTGTAGAAGGATTTATTGGAGTTGTTGGAAAAGCAGTCTGGGGACTTGCTCTGCCTTTAAATGATAACATGGAGTTTTCAAATACCAGAGCTCTTTCTGCTTTATTTTTCAGCCAGTTAGTACGAATAGCTTTAAAACAATTCAAAGTTTCACAGGCCTCTAGTATAGAACATTGCCATTTCTAATATTAAAAAATTAGCAGAAGTCACTTTTATTGTTTTTTACCTGCCTCGGAATACAGGATATTACATTACTACAAAGTCACTTGTAAAATGATAATTAGATTTCTGTCAAAACAGGTTTTCTTTTCACTGTGGGTATTGTCTTCTGTTATTGTGCTGGGTTTTTTTTACGGAAAGCCTTTCTGTAAAACAAGCAAACAAAACCCTCTTTTCAGCTCAATGTAAAATACAGTTCATGTAAAATCGGTCCTTAACTTTTGCATGGAGATACCACTTTTTGGCTGCTTCACAATGTTATTTGTATGTTGTTGTGTATTGTATGTTGTAGACTTACGCACTTTTTAATCTTTGTTTTCAGTAACAGGACCTCTGTCAGAGTTACAAATTGCATATGTATGCAGAGAAACTTTACAGGTACTGTACTTCTGCAGGTATACGATAGTGTTTGCTCCATGTATAGACAGTAGATACAGAAGATGATTTCAGAAAGCACTGCAGCACCATCACTTACATTTGTAAGCATTGGGAATCTAGCTGAAACCAATTAACCAGGGTTAATCTGTTAGTTTCCATATTGTAAATAAAAATTAGCAAGAAACTCCAATAATGTAGTGCAAATATTTGCTTAAAATCATTGTCAGAGCAGTGCTGCTTCTCTGCTGTAATTTGCAAAGGAGTTTACACAAGAGTAGACGTCCCACTGCAGGACCAAAATACTGAACCTCAGTCCTGCTCCTGTTTCTTCGGTGAGCCTGTTGGTTTCAGGGAAACTGTGGAAGACAGATCTGGGCAGGTTGAGACCACAGTGTTGTCTGGGCTATTTTCATCCATTGTTCTAACACAGTGATTCAGTGCAGCAGTTGTTTAGGACAAATTTTTGAATCTCGTTGCAGAAAACAGCTAATACCTAGTAAGCAAGGGTAAGTAGCTGAGTAATGGAGGGAAAAAAAAAGGCACGTTTTAAACTGCCTGCTTGATCTGTGGTAGTAAATTCTAATAATTTGTAGGGGAGAAATACTGCAACCACATGACTAAAATTCTCTTTCATTTTGTGATTGCTAATAACTGTAGAAATACAAGGTAAGATGATGCAGGCAGCTTGTTTCTTAAAGGAACTTTTTTTTCCCTGCTGTGTGTATCCATGAATAATTACATGAGAGAATCACCGGGATGCACACCTTTCCCTGAAGTGGTGGCTGAACTGGTCACTGCCAGAGGCAGGGGTGTAGACCCATGAGCTAATCTGCTTGGCAGTTCTGTTCCTGATCTCTTCTTACTGCAGGGACTCGTATTGCTGGAAGGGCAGCTTAAAGGCTAAACACCTGCTTGTTGAAACCTTCAGGACTTTAAAAATACAGTTAATTTTAGTAAAGGGAAAAGGTGATGTATCTTGAGGTTTGTTTTGAAAATAYACATGTATCTATGTAAAATGTTGCACCGTGACCGGTTTAAATGAGTCTTCACATGTATTGGCTGGAGCTGGGAGAGGTGAGGAACAAAATCCAGCTTACCTCTTACCTGCAAATCTCAAATTTCTCCACTTTCAAATAAAATACATTGAGTAATTTAAATTTATTAAATGGGACTGGCTTTGTAGTATGTTAACAAATGRCAAAATGACGCATTGTGTGTCTTTTATTTCCAGGGTCTTGCTTATCTGCATATGAAGGGCAAAATGCATAGAGATATAAAGGTAACTTGGAACTTTGAGAAACTTATCTTAAACTTTCTAGTGCAGAAAAATATTCCCAATAGAAGATTTTTAACTTTCTATTTATTATGTTTTAGGGTGCAAATATTCTACTAACAGACCAYGGAGATGTCAAATTAGGTAAGTGGCCTGAATTTAATAGTAAGACAGAAAGCAAATGGGAACATTTTAATTTGATCAATCAAAAGCTACAGTTCCAGCTGGGATACTTCGATTTAGCAAGTTGCCTTTTACTTTTATCATTCCCTTAAGACAAAAAAATAAAATAACCAGAATGTAGAGACCATGCCTCCCAAGAAGAATATTCAGGCTTTGTAAGGCTTTGTTATGTGTTGAATGGCACATGCACAGCAAAGATTGAGCTTGGTACAAATGATAAAGCATAATATAGCAGATCTCCTGTATTGTTGCAGTCAATTTTATTAGATACTGTTCTCAGTTGCATGAACCTTTTGGTGTTGCACTGTAGGATGTTTTCATTCTTACTTGGGGCAATAGTTGACGATAGAATGCGTGTATCCATGGGCTTGTATACTTATGAGATGAGAAGTTTTGCATTCTATCAAGAAGTTACAGATAATTTCTTTTTTCAACCACCAAGCCTTGAAGCCTCCCAGGTTTCCCTGGAATTTGCCAGGTTGGGGTTACCTGGATGTCAACGTGTTTGTTCCTAGCCAGAATGGCAGTTCTCCCTCAGAGCCTCCAAGGATGCACTGTGTGACACAGCGTCTCCTGAGCCTGGCAGCCTGTGGAAAAGTGGGGTCTGATGCTGGCTGTGCCTCTAGCCCAGTGTATGATGTTGGGCATTTCCACGCAGGTGGAGAAGAGGAAACTCTCCTCCTTTGCAAGCGCTCTGAGGTCTACAAAAGAAAACTCAGAAGAGATCTGTATTGCTGGCTTCCTCCAGTGATGCTTTGCATTTAGCGCAGCACAAACAGGCTGTATCTCTTGTTA
Organism: Phoebastria nigripes; assembly: GCA_035582835.1. Taxonomy (NCBI): domain Eukaryota; kingdom Metazoa; phylum Chordata; class Aves; order Procellariiformes; family Diomedeidae; genus Phoebastria; species Phoebastria nigripes. Next base: position 1,600,442 of record JAYKAV010001445.1, on the reverse strand, counting down.
TCTGAGTGCGCTGCCTTCAAAACCCCTCTCTGCTTGTCCGATACCTCACTTCACAGAAGTCTACATGTAGTTAGGGCTCTGCAGAAAGCAGGGAGCGGGCATCCTGGGAGAAGGAATGGGATGCTCATCATCTTACTGTGTCCAGTGTTGGAATCAGGGCGGTTGTGCATTAGCTGCATTGCTGCTCTTCAGAAAAGCTGTGTTGTTCAACACGTTTACTCCCCTGTGGTGAATCAGGAGTGCTGTGCTAGGAAAGTGCAGCTTTTTAAAGAAGAAGGGAAAAAAAAAAAAAGAGTAAAACCTTGAAACTGATAGGAGATTCCACTAACTGCATTAAACTTGGGTTACTCACTGATACCTTCCTTTTGCTTGCTAAGCTGGTTAGATTTGCCCACGATTGTCCTCCAGCTATCATACTAAAAATGCAATAAAAATAAAAAGGACTTAAATGATTTTTGGCTCTGCAAGACCACCTGATTATCTGCAGCTCTGAGAGCAAGGGATTATTGTCCCCTAGACAGAGTCTCCAGAAATGAGAACAGATGGCCCCCCRCAGTTCCTCCCTAAGTTAACACAGAAATAGTACCGTTTCCAAAGCATGATACTACTTTTCCTCTTGAATATTAAATTGAATATCCACTAAATTTTGTGAGGTTGCTTGGTTGCTGTATTGTGAGATGGAAGAATAGCTAGGAGAGGAACAGGATCATGAGTGAGCTGTATGTAGAAACAACTTTTCAATTTGAAGTCATGTCAGTGAAGACATTAGCTGATCTCATTATTAATCTCTAACTGTTGAAGCTTAATGAATTTTTAATTTGGATGAGAAACATGATTGTTCTTTCATAATATGATACTTCCTAGAGTAGAATTAGGGTCTTAAAATGAGATTTCTAAGTCTATGATAATTGTGTTTTTCCAGCTGACTTCGGTGTAGCAGCAAAAATAACAGCCACCATTGCGAAGAGGAAATCATTTATTGGTACCCCTTACTGGTAATAAACTGCTTTGATTGCTATGATTGTAGGCAAAGCTAAGTCTGTATTTGTGCCAAGAATTCTAAAATTCACAYGCTGAAGTATGCACACATGTTTTTAAATATATATAGCAATTGCACRAATTCCCTTTCTTCCAAGTAAATGCCCAAAGGGTAAAAGTCTGGGAAGCACTGATTGTAGCTGATCTGTTGCTGTAACACAAGCTACCTGATATTTGAGGCAGGATTGCTGTTTCTCACAAGTTTATTAATGCAGAATATTCTCCCTAATATTATAATGCAGAATATATTCTCCCTCTCTAATTTCTGGATACTTAATGGTCATTCAGTTTCTCAGTAACTTCTTACACTTTTAGTGAATAAACTAAACAATGTCTTTTCAATTTCTGTGCAGAAAGAATTGTGAAGAAAAACAGATTTTAAACTATCTTTTAGTCATCTCTACTGATTAATGTCTGTACAAGACAGCATTTAATGTGCAAATATATCATTGTAAATCTTGAGCTGGATTATATATGCAAATTTAACTGCTGTTGGTTTCTGGCATTACTCTGATGCAGTGGAGCTGCCTAGGGCAGTATTCTTGGTATAGACTGAACGCGTATGTACGGCTTAATCTAGACAATGGCTTTTAATTGTTTGCTGCCCTCTTTATCCTGTTGGAGAAGGAGGACTGAGGGCAGGAAGATTATCTGGTCATTAAAGCATTTCACCAGGAATCATGAGACTGGTTCTATTCCTAGCGCTGCTGTCCAGCCCATGACCTCGGGCAAAACACGTCGCCTCTGTGTGCTTCTCGGCTCCCCTAATGCCGGGTGAGGGGAGGGGGACGTCGGGCTTCTCCCTGACTTACGCTCTATAGCGGGGTTCTGCTCTAGGGTTATGTGACGTGCTTTGTGCCTCCCAGGTGCGGGCACTGTTCAGAAGCGGCTGGTGCTCTCATTGAATGATGCCTTTGCTTTTAAAGGATGGCCCCAGAAGTTGCAGCGGTGGAAAAGAATGGTGGATATAACCAGCTCTGCGATATCTGGGCGGTTGGCATAACAGCGATTGAACTTGCAGAGCTTCAGCCACCCATGTTTGATCTTCACCCGATGAGGTCTGATGGCTGGGGAGCTTGCTTATCTCSAGGACCCTCTTCAGTCCCAGTAGGGACTGTTACGATACAGTTTAACCTTCTCTGTAGCTCAGACCTAGAAACTCACGCTAGGATTCCTTCATCAAATATCTACTTTCTGCGCGAGCTGTGTCTGTTTTTAAGGCATCGGTCTGAAGCTAAAGGCTTAAATTTAGAATTGAAAATATAACCAAAATTTTTTTTTTTTTTTTTTAAATTTTGTAGTGTCATCAACAATCTGATTAAGAACAGGTACAGATTTACTATCTAGTGATAGTAAATCACTAGAGAAGCTGTAGCCTTATGTTTAACAGGATTATGCATGGCGATAAAAAGATTTTATTTAAAGATAAGAAAATCAACAGCTTTACTRTGTCTGTCCTCTAACACAGTATAGACTGTAATCCAGTTTCACCAGTATGATTCTTACTGTAAAGTATTAATTTAAAGTGTTTAGATATTGGAATGAAATTAGTTATTTTTTACCATATAATAACGTTATTCTTCCTTTACCTATAGGGCTTTGTTTTTAATGTCAAAAAGTAATTTTCAACCGCCAAAGCTAAAGGAAAAAGCAAAATGGTAGGTTAAACCCTCTCCTTTGTTCAATATTTTGCAGATAATGTGAAAATTGTACTTGTCATTATTGAAGAAGGGAGGCAGTGAAAAATAGTGTGTGCTAGTTTTAAACTCGGGAACTTGAGAAGTGATTTTGCTTACAGGAAGTTTCACTGAGAAACAACTAGTTGTTTTTTATAGGTGTCTGAAAGCAAACGAGAGAGGGTTAAGGTCCAGAAGCAGACATTTACTGACGTGGCAGAGGACCAGCAGTAAGGGACAGGACAGTCCTACCTATGTAAATTTATCCCTGCCAGTGATCCAGAGGGAAATGAAATCTTCTTTCTTGGATCCTCTTTGTATGTTCTAGGAAGAAAAATTATTTTTATCCTTTCCCCTTAATTCCTATTATAGGGTATTTGCCACTGTCAGTGGGACAGGTAATCGTTTAATCCTTTCATGATTTCTTTAACCTGTGATACCTTCCTAGTGCCTGCAGGATTTTGTACCACACTTACTAACATTTTATTTATGAGACTTAAAACAATTCTGGTATGCCRGATTTTTTGCTCATGATGCTGCTGTGTACAATCTTTTTACCTTGAGKTGTTTGGGTGGGCAGATGTGTGCTAGAGGAAGGGAGAAGACACTTCTAAGTGCATGTTTCCTGTATTGAAACTGCTCCGTGTAACCCCAGCCAATGCACTTTACTTCTCCAGTGCCGCCTTCTCAGATGCTAAGACTAGAAGAGGAAATGTGTTTTGTAGCATGATTTGAAAGCAAACAGACTTGGGCTAATATTGTCCCAAGAGAGGCATACTAACACAAATACAATTGCGAGAAAAATGCTTGAAAAATTGTAGGTCCAGTCATAACATCAAGTCATAATTTGGATCTAAAAAGAGGTGATATGGCATAGTCACCTAAGTTGTTCTGAAGATAGCAACAAAGCATTTTAAAGAGTAAGTTGAGTCTCTGTCTATAACTTTGTATTTTATTTTCCTACCTGTAGCCAAGAACAGTGACATTTGTAGGTTTGCCTAGATTTTGAGGGTTTACTGGGTACATAATTCACAATTTTTATTTCTGATACCTAATTCCGTAACAATTGAAACTGGAAAAAGTTGAAATAGCACCATACATGTTTGGTTTATTTTCTGTACCAAAACGTTTTCCATGCAAGTTCCGTGAATCGAATGGGTTTTTTCCTATTCTGTGAACTTGGAAATGTAATTATTCAAACCTGAGATGACGTACCTGGACGACATTCTAATTTACACACCCTTTTGTAATCTGTTTAGTAACTGTGTTAAAATCAAAAATATCTTCTTGAAAAATTAAACATAAAACCTCATTTTTCTTTAAGGTCATCAACATTCCATAATTTTGTCAAAATAGCACTTACAAAAAATCCAAAGAAGAGACCGACAGCAGACAGACTCCTTTCTGTAAGTCACTTGGAACATTTAGTGACATCAATAAGAAATCTCTTGCTTCAAAGTGAGCAACACATCAATAGGAAACCAAACTGGAACAGTTTTCTTTCTCTGATCTTACAACACGGGTGGTGAAATCTGAAGGCAAGAGACATTGGTCAACTGTAGGAAGTAGCAAGATTTTGTTCAGTATCAAGATTTTTATACAATCTTTGGTAGGAACAATTACAGAAATTTGCTTCGTGTTCTGTCTTCAGCCTTGTCCTTTCTGCAAGTGGGTGTCTTGGCCTCTTAGATACAGCTGCGTAGACRTTGACCCTTCCTTGTCACCCAAAGAGAAAATGGATGTGTTTAGCAGTTGTTCATGTATCTATTTCTGCCTTCCTAAACGCGACTAAACTACTCATGTAAAAAATGAAGTTAAGGTGTAATTGTTTGTTTTGACTCAGAGTTTAATTTCCAATTCACAAGTGGCCGAAAGTGTGGCTTTTCCATGCTTATGGAGGGGTTAGAAAGTCTAGCCATTAAGGAGTCATTAAAGAAATACTCAAGCCCCCAGAAAGCAGGCAAAATTCAGTAACATTCTATGTTGGATGTTTATTAATGAAAGTTACATATCAGTTGCATATTATAACTTGTTCTTTTCTGCGGTTCTAGCATAGCTTTGTAGGGCAGCCTGGTCTTTCAAGATCTTTAGCGGTTGAGCTGTTGGACAAAGTTAATAATCCCGACAACCATACACACTACAGTGAAGTTGATGACGATGATTTTGAGGTGAGAACATCTTTTATTTTCTGTCTTTAGGTAAAACTACAGTTTAAATACCCTGCTTTGCTTTGGGAATGCCAGATTGCAGCTTGACAGGGGCACTGCCCCAACATTTTTAGAGCTCCATTTTTAGAGTTGCCATGCAGGAGAAGCCAGGAAATCCTGCCACAGCGCTTGTCACACTTATGCTGTGGGTGTATAGAAGGATCCTGTGCACGGGCTGTGCAAGGCTAGGACAAAGGCGGTGCATGTTGCAGTGTGTGACTGCAACAGCTATTCTTTCTCCTTGTTGGTTTGATTGTTGATTGAAATCCAACAGAAAGCCATGCAACTTTTCTCAGCTTTTCCGTTTATAACCCTTGCAGCCTCACTCCGTTATCCGCCATACAATTCGTTCTACGAACAGGAACGTTAGGGCAGAAAGAACGGCATCGGAGATAAACTGTAAGTTCCTGATGTGCTTTGCCCATTTTGTGGTGTTGGTTTGCTTCTACCGATGGAGGATGTTGGTATCATTCTTTTGTTTTGAACTCTGGAAAGTCTCTTCCACTGTTGGCACATCTGAGAAACAAAATCAGAAGAAAGAGCACGTACACATGAATCTTCAATAATACCTTTCCAAAACCGAAATTAAAACTTGCATATTCTTCTGCTGTTTCATTCCATCTCATTGCTGCATCATAATGTTTATGTGGAAACCTTGCATGACTAGCATAGCCTTTCAGCTCTGCGATTTCTGTCAGACCATGCAGCCTTACTTAAAACAGCAAAAACACTAATAACATGCAAACATCAAAAAATGAGAGAGAGTTGATAATTAGGAGGGCATCTTTTCACATGAGTACATTGGGTGTCATGGTGTGATGAGAAAATATAGAAAAAATGTAGCATTTTGTGTTTGTCTGCAGATTGTTTCAAGTTCATAAGTGAAACCTTTTCTTGACCCTGATGGAGCACTTGTGATTGCAATAGCTGTCCTGGCCAGGGGGCATGTTAACATAATGCATTTTCTTTTTATGTAACCTTTTATTTTCTTTTAAAAACAATACTAATACACTACTCAGTTGGATCCAAGTTGAAATTGTGAGGGTAGAAAAGATCTTTCTCCAGGTTTGGACAAATGTCTTCTGTAGTTTAAATGCTATCTGCTCCTCTGCATACATCACACATCTGGCAAGCTTGCTGTTAAAAAGCCTCTTTCTTCTCTTTCACATGCGTTAAAAGTAATGTGGTTACGTAGTTATGTTTTAGTGTACTTTCATATAATGACTTGGTATTTACTTTTGGTCTGTTTCTTTCTTGTGGGTTTCATATTTGCAAATTTAAGCATGTAGACAATAAAGCTGATATTTAAGTGATGATCATATTTTATAGGCAAATTAAGTGTTGCGTACATAATATTTAGATCCGTTACAACATGTGTTTCACTGTAGTAAGCATTGAAAGGGCACTGATATAATGTTGTGTGTATTAAATTTGAAAATGTAATGTTTTGTAGTTGATAAGCTGCAGTTTGAGCCCCCTCTACGGAAAGAAACAGAAGCTCGGGATGAAATGGTAAGGACAAGTTTGTTTTTTCCTTCATTTATTGAAATCATAGTGTCTTCATTGTTTTGTGGTTCAACTCTAAGTAATATGTCTCTGAAGTATAAAGTCATGAGAAGACCACTCTTGGTCTCCAGACAATTGCCGCATTTTTAAGAAAATGAATTGCCCTCCGTGCTTTGTGCGGAGAGTCATGCTCAGATGAAAAAAACGACATGTGCCTATTAATTTGATAATGTGAAGAGGCCGTTCTGCATTTGAGTCCCTGATCTTCCCATCATCAGGGTTTATTTGCTGCTTGTTTCTTGGAAGGCCGCCAGCTCGCATGCAGCCGGTTTTGCCCCCTGTGAGCTGCTCTGTTTGTTCCAACCCTCAGCAGTTTACTGCAGATCAGCTAATTAACGTTCTTTGGGATTAGTATGTGCCTGTGTACACAAGGGCTCCATTTTTTAATAAGTGTTGTGAATAGCAACAGCTGCCGTTAATTTTGATTCGGAGGCATCAGTGCTCAGCACTCCAGAAAAATCCCATTCCTGTTTTTTACAGCTGTACTCCAGTTCACCAGGTAGGTACGAGTTCATCTTTTTTTGAATGTGGCTGATTAGATCTGTACATGTTACCGGTGAGGTCCCCTCAGTGCCATGCCTAGTGACAGGAATGCTCCCAGCCTCTGCTGATGGCATCTCATATGAGTTTGGAGGTGGCTACAATATGTTCTCCTGCTGGAAGAGTGTCTTGGAAGTGCCCTGAGTGGAAAATACGAGTCTTCACCATAAATTTTTGCTTTCGTGTTACTTATTGCCACTTGATACTGGCATTATATCATTTCCAGGTGCTGCTTTTAAGTCTGAGTCGAAGAAGATGATGAAAGTTTTTCAATAGTTGCTTTATAATTAGATTGTAAAACATTATTTCACTTTGGATTTTTATTTTACTGCTTATGGGTCATTCCGCAGGGCTTGGGAATTTCCCAGGCCTCTTCATGTGCTGTGGATAAGGTACTTCAGTTTGACGGGGGAAAAAAATGAAAATTTCTTTATCTTCAGGTTGTGGCAGCTGGCACTGACTTTGCTTCGCATTGGAATCCTTTTGTTGATGGTGGAAGCAGCAAGTAAGTACAGAGTTTAAAAATGTCTTTTATTTCTGTGACTTAACATAAAAATATACTCTGAAAGAAAAATTGAGCTATGGTGGAAAATCAAACCATAAGCCCTAATCCACTTTAATATTCATAGTTAAAGGAGATTTTACCCAGTATGCAGTCGTCCTCCTGCAGTTGGTTGGCCATTCTCTTGGGGAATGGGTTTTAATTTCTTTTAACCATGAACAGTAGTTTGTTTTAAATTTGTTGTAGCTCCCCAGTTGTAGATGGAAAGTGAAGAGTAAATGTATGGCCAGCACACTGAAATAACACAGCCAAAGCCAATTTTCTGAAGCAAAGCTGGTAACCTTGCAAGGGCTGAGTTCAGGATCCTGTGCTGGCCTTGCACTTCTTTTCTGAGCCGCGGCTGTGGTTGTGACATCCTGTGGCAAAGCACATTCGCAGCCCTGAAGTCGGGTCCTTGCAAGAAAGGGAAGGAGAAACCAGTTCTGAAGATTTAGTTTTACCAAGTTCAGTACAACGGCACGACTGCTTCTGCTGTGGGTGTCTGATCAGTGTAATCCGTCATACAGTCATGTAGCATTCTGGGGTGAAATGTTTTAGGTAAAGATATGCTATAACTGATTTCCCCTGGGATAGAGCAGGCCTGAAGTAAGGGAGCACGACTCTGTCCAAGTTAGGACTGAATTTATTAGGTATGTGGCCTCCTTTTGCTGCAAAATACTGGATTCTGCCTTTAAAGGCGATCTTTGAATTTGCAGTGAAGAATATGGAAGTTCAGTAATACTGACTGATGCACATATGTAGGGAAAGATGGTGTTTCGGTTGAAATAATTGCTCAGCTAAAAGAACCTGTTTCCCATCTTTATTTGGAACTGAGTAGCAGACAGTGAATTTCTTTGGCTTTTTTGCAGATAGTCTTGCATAAGCTGTCAGCTGACATTACAGCCCCCTGGAAAGCTGGCCRTGTCACAGAGATTGCCAGTGTTTGGGTCCTTTTAAGTTCAACCTGTTTTTCTGTTCTCACTCTCATTGTAGTAAAAGTCTGGGGTGGCTCTCTAGGCCTTGCCTTTCCCTCTCCAGTAATGGCAGCGACTGCTTTCCTTCCTCTCTCGGTTTGTTTGTGTGACCCTGACGAGCTGCAGATTGAAAGCCTTTCTCGTGAGTGCTGGCTTTTCTGCAGACAGCTGGAATCTGCGGGGTTGAGGAGCAGGGAGGGAGGGAGGGAAGCTCCTCCCGGCAAAGTGACTTATTGATTTGACTCTGTTTCTGTAGYGTTATTAAGATTGTCTATACCAGGCTGTATTAAAAGCAGAATGAACGTAGCCGTAGCAAACATTGCTAGGGCTATAAATCAGTAAAGAGATACAGATTTAGTATTGAAAGGAGTACAGGCATAAGGTTTCTGGATGGTGACTCCGTGCTGCTTGCTTGGAAACCACTTCCAGTTTAAAAAGATAAACAGGAAACGCATAGCGGCTCTGTCCCAGCAATTCTGAGTAATACCAGGGATGTACAGAGAGGATGTGCGCAGGGGGGTCCGTGCTTTTCATGCCCTTTGGCTTTTATCAGAGTGAATGGTGATTGATATCTTCGTCTCGGGAATTACTTGACTGGAAAGGGGAATACCAGAATGTGTAACTGGTGATAGAACTTATTTCTTGTTTTTTCTCATCCTTATTGTAGCATTTTAAAATTACTTTTTTTAACATTTTCTGTATTATGGAGGTGGTTTTTGTTGATGGCTGGACTTTTTCTCTTTTAAATTTTTTAATGGTTCCTGTTGGCAACTGTCTGCTGCTTTCCCTTCAGAAGTAACTTGCAGGGACATTTTACATTAATCCAAATTTGGCTGGGTTAGTTTTTGTATAATATGCTTTTGTTTTCCTGTTTGTTACCCCTGTGGTCATTCCTTAGTGAGTGATGCGGTGTGTTGTGGAACGTGGAAGGACGTGTGAGTTGGTGGGGTACGGGGGTGTCTGCTCTGCAGGCAGAGACTTGGACTGCACCGGGCTGCTGCAGCCTGAAGGAGCCTGTCCCTGGTTGAACGCTGAGACAGCCAGCTTCTGAACTGCCTCTTCCACCTCACGATTCCTAAATGCAGAAGCCTAGACTTCACAACATCACAACAGCCTACTAAGGAATGCTTTTTATTGGGTTTAGATACATGGTTTAGATTTTTTTAGATTTAATGCAGTTTAGTTTTTTTTTTTTTTTTTAAGACACAGCTTGAAAATTGCCATTTTGCAAAATGTTATCAGTTTTTGTTTGTTTCAGGATTATATTGTCAGTGCTGCTTTGATCCTCTAGTCACAATTTCTTTTTTGACCCTGGGGTAGCTTTGAAACAAAAATTCCCACTGTAATGGGAAACAATCTGTGTCTTTAGCATGTAACACTAAAGGAGGAAACTTCCCTTTGTAAAGGCTTTTCTCCATTTGTCTCCCAGTAACTTCCTCTGTTCTCATCTTCTCATCTGTTTTTTTTTTTTTTTTCCTTCTTCTTTTATATTGTACTGTTATTAGGCATTTCAACAATATTGAAGATACCAAGTAGGGAAATGAAAGATGAGTTGATGGTATGGAAGAGAGCTTCAATGATTATTTGGGGGGTGAGGGGAAGGAAAGGACCCTACTAAATGAAAAAGGGCTTAATGCAGTGAATAAGAGAGAAATACTTTGTTTTGAAAAGGGCTGGGAGGTGCTTGTTATGAAACTAAATGACGTCACCGATCGGTTTAGTTGCACGTGTTGACCGTAGAGCAGAGCTCTTAATTTTATAAACATTTTACCTAGGGGACTGCTTACAAAATTTGGCGATGGGAGTGAAGATGTTGAAGAGTGAGTGGACCTCCTTTATGTACAGTTGTGTGTACTCTGTGTGGCTCTTGCTAAAGCAGGCAGCGTTCTGGCAAAACCTCTTTCCTTAAAATGCTGCAGGCAGCTTTGCCACTCATAAATAAGTGAGGGCTGGTGGCACTCAAAGGTCTAATGCACGCTTGACTGTTTATCTGATCGTCAGGAGAATGTCCGCAAAGCAGTGCTTTCTTCCCTTGCTCTCCTTCCTGAGGTTATCTTAGAGTTCATATGCAAGTGCCTAATACTTTAAGGCAGATTTTGTGTTGATTAATCCATGAATCGTGGGCCAGGCCCGGTAGTGACTGGACGTGCAGATATTCCTGCAGAGCTCTGGTGGGGTATGTGCAGCTCCTCTGGTGCCCAGACGTTTGTCTGATCCAGAGCAAAAGCTGCAAACCACACCGAACTAGTCCCTGAACGTATATTTATTTGCTAATTTCAAATACCCTTCACCACAGAATGCTCTATAACATTGGCATTTATGAAAGAACATGAGTTTATCAAAGAACACTTCTAACAAGATTAATGTGCTTTTTTCCCACTCTCGGACTTCCAGTTTAACCCTGTTCGTGCAAAGCTGTGATCCGCCTTTCTATGCATCTAGCTCGTCTTATTTACAGTCTGTGTTCTCAAGTAATTCTGTGCATGTTGTTGGTTTAACTAAGACGACTACTGCACCTTTTCATTGCAGATCAACACTAAAGCGAGCAGGGCCACCTCCGCTACCTCCTAAGGTAAGAGATGGTGGTTTTTAAGAGTTTTAGGTGTCAAACCCCACTTGTGCAGCCTCTGCAGCGCTTCCACCTGATGCTCTCAGTAGGTTATAAATTCTGTTAAATACCATCTGCTAGCAGACTTTGTGCAGCTCCGTATTTTGTGCTGACTTGCAGTCTGTACGGTCTCGACCTCTGGGGACTCCTGGCCTTGTACGCTGCCCTAGACAAAGTGACTTGTAGGTATTTTTCCCTCTAAAGAGAGCATGCTGCGTGGGATGTCCTCTTGTTCAGCATTCTGCCTGCTGCTGTATTTTTACATCAGAGAAGGAATATCTCTTAGACTATTCTGCTGTCAAATGTCTTTTTTTCAAAGGCTGATTTTTGGTTTTTTTTATGTAGAAGCAGTCTGACTTGAATTAAACTTGTCTGAAGTTTATGCTTCCAGGTGCCATTTCCCAGGTAACCTTCACCTCTTTGGTTTGTTGCAGCCGAGAATAAACAGTTATCCTGAGGAAAACCTTCCAGATGATGAGAAATGTCAGACAATAAAACATTTCCCAGACTCACAGAACAGAGCCCCACCAGCTCACAGGAGACAAAGTATCCCTGTTTGTGGGCCTCAGACTGATTCTTCCCCCGTTGGTATGACCAGCAGCATCAGTAGCCCTGGATTGCTCACAGCTAGATACAGCGACTTAGGTAAATGCATCACATTTCCTAAAGGTGACTTGCATCCTGTAAAAGGAAATCAGCTAGAGTCAGCTATTTTCAGTAGATAATTTTTTTTAATACAAGCTGATCACGAGGTGCAGCTTTCGTTTTTGCATGTGTGCTGGTTCTTATTAGAAGGGGAGGTTTAGGTTGGATATTAGGAAAAATTTCTTCACTGAAAGGGTTTATCAAGCATTGGAACAGGCTGCCCAGGGAAGTGGTTGAGTCACCATCCCTGGAGGTATTTAAAAGATGTGTAGATGTGGCACTTAGGGACATGGTTTAGTGGTGGACTTGGCAGTGTTAGGTTTACGGTTGGACTTGATGATCTTAAAGGTCTTTTCCAACCTAAACGATTCTATGATTCTATGATTAGAGCCATGATCCTTGGTGGAAGTGTTCTTCCCAAAACAAGGACGCTCAGCCAGTCAATACCATTCCTGTGTTGCCTGCAGGAATAGCAGAAAAACAACGAATGTGCAGGGAGGATCATCTGCAAAGACCTTGCCACAGCTTTATTCTCAATTGTGTTTGGCCCAGGGACTGTTTGGATAATGGAAAGCCTTTATTATTGTGTAGCTTAGCATGCAGAAGAGTGGCCAGCTGTCCTTGGAAGGGTTCAGCTACCTGAGATGTGTATATGGAAGTTTCAGAGCTCACTCCTCCACTCCTGCTGGACTCGGGAGAAGAGAGAATAGGGCAACAAAATATTTTCTATTTCACCGTGTCAAGTGAGCTACAAAACGTGTCTGGGCTTCTTTTCAGGAAATGGGGATGGCATGCTGAAACTCATTGAAGAAAACGCAGAAGGGTCCGGACAAATCCCTCAGCTGCCACGCAAAAAAGAGAAAAGAGATTTTCCTGTAAGTATTGTGACTCGCAGTCCGATTTCACTGTCATGTTAAGCTAGCTAGTTTTATATCAGTGCATGGGAGGTATTTCATGATCTTTCTTTCTTCCCACAGAAGCCAGCAATCAATGGTTTACCACCAACACCGAAGGTGCTGGTAAGAAATCTCATTTGCAGTAGGAGTTACTGGAAGCCTGCTGTCATGGCATCTCTCTAGTGTCAGAAGGTTTATGCTAGAATAAGCCACCAGCTCATCTGGGGTGATTTTCTGCATCTCATAGCCAGCTACTTTTCATGTACTGAATCCACAATATTTGCTTCCTTTTCTTAAAAACTTGCTTTCACCATTCAGTCTGGATGTGAAGGGTTGGAGACTTCACTGGCTCTGTGGGTTGTGATCTCCAGTGGCAGTCTCTGCTTAGTAGAGACAAAGGGGGAGAGGTGGTAGTGATGCAAGAGGGTGTTATTACTTCAACCTTTCTGCTTCTTTTCCCTTCCTATGCCATTTATATAAGCACTCAGTATTGTTCTTACCCAGTAGGTACTTAAAATTGTTCATATCATTCTGATCCCTCTTTGCATTTATTAATGTATATGAAGTCTATGAAAAGGTTTGGAAGGCTGCATTGTAGCTTTGGGGGAAGATAAAAATGTTTTGCATCAAAGCATATTAGAGAAAGTTTGTGTCTGAAAAAAGAGCAGCAGTGTGTACAGGTGTGTACTAAGTGGCCAAGTGCCAGAAGATAAACACTTTATACTGTACACTTGTTTCAGGTTTCAGTTTTGGTGTCTTTCAGATGGGAGCATGTTTTTCCAAAGTCTTTGATGGTTGTCCTTTGAAGATTAATTGTGCAACATCATGGATACATCCAGACACTAAAGGTAAAGTTATTTTAGGTTTGTGTATTAAACCTGCCTGTTGCCAAAGTGGTAATGAGTTCGTGAAATAATCGATTTCTCTTAAATTTTTAGATCAGTACATTATCTTTGGCACGGAAGAAGGTATCTATACTTTGAATTTGAATGAACTTCACGAAGCAACAATGGAACAGGTGATCTTTGGTGTATTGAACACACAGAATAGATTTAGGGGTATTATGAAGCAAGAAAGTTTGATGTTAGAGGGGGTAGATGGGATGCCAGGCTTTGTGGCATCAACTGATTCACATCAAAGCAAGCAATGGAAGTCCTAAAATTAATAGTTCCCCTGCCTACCTGAATTTTTTGTTGCTGCTTATGTAACATTGCTTTCAAAGGCGTTCTCTACTAAAACATCTTTCTTCTCCTTGGAGACAACCGATTAGCTGCCCTTTCTCTCTCCATTTTATCTCCACTAGATGGCATATTGCTTCTCCACTGGATGCTACCAAAGACCTCAACCTTTAATTTAGCTGGCATTGTTATCACCAATAAATACGCGTTTGCTTCTGTTTTCTTGGGCTCTCTAACCCTTTCCAAAGCCACTTCATGCAATCATGGTATTGTTACATTTGCTTTTTTAGAATCAGGAGTAGCAGAGTATTCTTGGAAGGGAAGTGTTGGTGGATGCTGAAAATGAGATTTATACCTGTAGGTTTCTAAAGCAGTTCACAAAGGTACTTCAGGCCTCTAAAGAGCGTTAAATTCAGTCGAGACACAGCACAGGTCAGAAAGCAGAGGTGGCAGGGTGGGTGTATCTGTGAGTAATAGTGAGAGAAAGATGATTTCACAGAAAGGGCACTGCACAAGAGATCTGTGCTTAAGAGGAGAAAGTCCTCTCTTTCTGGGAGCATCGTGCTAGGGGCCAAAACTCAAGAGGGGCAAAATAAAAGGCGAAGCGGTTCAGCAAGGTCATGTCAGGGCGTAGTTTGGCACAGACAAAAGCAAGAGAAGATTATAAAGGGCTTGATGGTGAGAATTGGGAATTTGAATTCAATACGATTAGAAGATCCTTTCAAGTTAAGAGAGCTGAGGGTGCACCCTAATGCAATAGGATAGAGTTGAATATGAAGTTGCTTATCTTTTTGTAGCCTCAGTAGACATGGGGAACAACTACTTACTTTTATAATAAATTTCTAAAAATTGTGGCAGCAGCTGTTGGACGCACCCTGGCCTTCTTACCTCAATTTTCTCTTTACTCTGTTAGTCAAAGCAATGTCTTTCCTTGTACATTTTCCTAAATTATTTCATGTAACAGTCTTCTCTGGACTCTTCCATATGCTTTTTTTTATCCTATTGAAAGGTTAGATACGCTGGTGGTAGGTGTAGAGAACTTAACTGGTGTCTGCTTATGACATCCAACGCATCCCAAAATTAAAGTTTCCTTTTCTGTGAGAGCATCCTAAGTTTGGAGAGGTCAAGTGTGATCCAGTACAAACCCCAGAGGCTTTACAACTGTCCTGCCGTGCCACTTGTTTCCTTATTTGCGTGCGTTCATTTCATGATTTCTCCCCACCAAATGAACGTTTTTAATTGTTTCTCCAACTTCTAATTCTGCTCGCATCTTCCAAAGTGCTTGCTGTCTCTCCAAGGTTAATATCTCCCAATTTCAGAAGTATACTTTTATTCCATTGTTAGTTTTTCAGTGAAAATACTGAATAGAACCAGAGAAGACGCTGTATATATACAGACTGCTTTTTCCTTTTATGAAATAGCAAATTGCTGATAGATACTCTGTTTTTATGTCCAACCAGTTGTATGTTTTCTTTCTGCAATTTCTTCTACCCCAGATTTTCTTACTTTGCACGTGGAAATGGCACGCAGGACAAGGTCCTTCACATCTGTTTCACATCTTACTGTTTCACTGCCCCCAGCAGGACAGTTACTCTGTTAAAGAAGGAAATTCAGATGTTCAAATACAGCCTGTTCTGCACAAGTCTGCGCTAGCTGCTCTTCTTATCCCTTGGTAATTAAAAAGCATGTGGCTTGTTCCTGTGCTACTCTGGATATCCAGTCAGTCAGTCAGACTATTTTGCAATTCCCACCGCCCTTTGTATTTGGCCTGGGTGCTGTCTTTGTACTTGAGGTCCTTGCTCACCCTGCATCAGTTCTTGAATATAATCATTACTGAGACCTTGGCGTTTGAGCCAGTTCTTAAGTACTGTAAAGTAAACTTCATTGGGACCTGCTGACACGAGTATATCTAGTTGAAATAGTGTGTAACGTGTTCTTTTTCTGCTTCTAGCACAGGTTTCTACCCCAGTGCTATTAACTGTGTTAATGATGTAGTCTTTCTTTCCTGTCAAGCAGTGGGCCGAGCCTTTTTTTTTCCCAGTTACCACGTTTATCGACTTCTCTTATGTTGGGAATTGATTTGCATCTTAACCTTTCCTACGTTTCTTCCTTCAGGTTTATCTTGCGATTGCCCCTCTGTTCTTAGTATTGTGTCCTTGTTTCAGTTTTCTGTATTATGTATTTGTGACACTTAAGGCATGAGGGGGAAATAAGAAATATTTACCCATCTTGGGGTGGCTTGGAAAGGGTTCATAGGGAACAACTATCCCCCTTCTCTTCCAGTGGGGCCACTAAATGAAGCTAGTGGGAGCCGAATTAAAAATAAACAGTGGATAGCTAGCCTGGACTTTTTGCTATAGGAAGTTGCAAACGCTAGGAGTTACCTGAGTTCAGCGGGGAGACTGGACAAATTTGTGGAGGATAAATCCATTGAAGCTCACTAAAAGCACAAAACCCATATCTGATTTAGCAGGTTTCTGAGCTGAAGAACTTGGTGCCTGGCAGAGTATTAGGTGCGGTATTATATACACTTTTTTCCATGTTTTCACCATTTTTAGGAGAAATTGTGTCATTTTATGGTGACTGTGGAAACATATATTAGGTTAGATGGACATTTGCGTGAACCAGTAAAATCATTCTTTTGTGGAGCCTTGATTCAAGCATCTTCTGCTGTGTTTTGCAACAACTTCCCTCAGTCTGCTGTTGTCTTTTTTTAATATTCTCCTTCAGAAACAGCTTAATCCTTTGAACTCCTTTTTTTTCTTACTGGAAATTTTTTCTTGAGGGAGGACTTACCTATGAATACAATTCAATAAATTTAGTCTTGTCTCTTTTTTTTTTTTTTTTTTTAAATAAAGATGAAGACGGCATTTTTTTTTTCATTCTTTCTCTAGTTCAGACTCTTCCGATTCAGTATGATCGTAAACTGGGAACTGAGCCCCCGGTTTACACTTACAGACATATGGTATGCTGTGCGTTACTTTTTTTTTTTTTTTTTTTTTTTTTTTTTTTTAAACAAAATCCTTGTCCTTATTCTGTTGTCCTTATTCCTTCCTTTGTTGAGACTCCTGAATGCTGTCACTTGCCATCACTTTTATCAAAATTCCCTTCAAGTTGTCAAGAGGTGGTTCTTAACTTTAAAATCTTCTCAAATCTAGACTAGCTGCCCCGTGAGTCAATTCTTCCCTCTGAAACAAAAATAAGTCCCAATGCTTTCCATGAACTGTCTGTTTACAAAGCAGCATGCTAACACAAATAGCCAGGCAGGTAAGTCCCACAAAATACAGGATTTTGTGGTAATTCAAGTTGCTCAGAAAATACTAATGCCTTTTTCCCCCTCTTCTGACTTTTGTGGGGTTTAGTAGGTTTCTGAAATAATGTTATCTTCCTTTCTCTGGCTATCATTCCTGAGCAAGCTATATCTTTCTATATACGGTATTCCAGTCTTGCCAGTTGTCGCACTTTCGCTCTGTGCTGCTAACTAAAAAATAAAGAAAAATGGAAGTTTGAAAGTTTCAGGGGTAGAAGAGGGAAGGAATGAAAACTAATTCAGGCAGAGAAAAGGGCTAAGCAAGGGTCCAAAGAGTGAATTAACGGGGAAAATGTAGTTGCAGCTGGGACTTTCTCCAGTGTTGATCCCTGCAGAAATGGTGGCAGAGGTGGAGCAGGCACAGAAAACCACAGTTAGAAATTCCTGTATGTTTCTATTAATGGAAATATTTTCTTTCTTCAGTTATTTCCCCGAAAGTGCACCTGGCTGTATGTTATCAATAACACCTTAATGTCCTTGTCAGGTATGTATAAATAGAGGGAAAATTAATAAAATTATAAAAAAAGAAACATTTAAAGTCATAATTCAGTACCCTGTATTTTGATTGTACTGAAGTAGAAAACTGCATTGTTTCTTGTGTTTCTTTAGGAAGCTTTGCTTCAGGAGTGTTTTAATGTGAAGGACTTTCAGAGACAAAACTGGATGTTTACAAGTAGTAGAGCCAAGTAGTAGAGCCAGTTGTCTGCAGTGTCCCCCCATATTTTATTTATTTATTTATTTATTGTTAGCTTGGAAAAGCTCAGCACTTGGAATTTACCAAAGAAGAGTTGCCTCTGCCAAGGCTGCAATTTGACTGAAAGCGCCTAGAGAACCTAAAGAGTGTCCTCTTTGGTCCCTGAGCTAGGAGAGTCAGAATATGGATGGCTTTCATGTGTCGGAACAAAATTAGGAGAGGTTTAACATAGGTGCATTATCAAAATGTAGATGCAGTGTTTGATCATTCTCGGTGTATTGTAGCCTGGCAGCATCTTTGTATGAACCGGCTTCAGAAAATAAATCCACCCTAAAACAAAACCAGTCTCAATTTAAAGGAGAATGAGGTGGCTGTGAAATATACTGCTAATCCAGCAGATTGATTCTTGAAAAAAAAATATTTTTCAGCAGTTGTCCTGGAATAGGACACTCTAGATAGGAAACAGGCACTGTGGCATGCAGACTAATTGTAGGACTGTGCTTTTAAACATGCAAGATTTCGTGTAACACCACTTTTATAGATTTATAGATAAAGAAGATGTCCTGATATAATTAATTGTTGGTGTATAATTACAGCCTTCTAAAAATGTGTACATAAAACTAACTTTCAGAGCTGCTTTAGTGTTACTGAAATGAACTTTGAGTTGAATGCTACATCTTCTCTATATGCATTATTATTGTTGTATTGTTTTATTTTTCTTCATCACTGGACTTGAAATATCTGACGCACATGCTCCATTTCTCTAGAAGGTAATTTTCTATACATACTTTTTTCTGAAATGTGCAGTTCTCTGCTGGAGGCATGGATGCGATATCAGTTGTGCTTTTCTCTCTTACAGGGAAAACATTCCAGCTCTACTCCCATAATTTAATAGCTTTGTTTGAACAAGCCAAAAAAACAGGATTAGCTGCTCATATTCAGACCCATAGGTTTCCTGACAAAATATTACCAAGGTACAAATCTTTCACTTACAGACAGTTATTAACAAGTGAAAATTCCCATAAACACTGTTTATGCTGTTGAATTGGTAGCATGAAGGGCCTTCGGCATCTCTTGTTGATGCCTTTTTTCATAATTGTTATTCCAGGAAGTTTGCCTTAACGACAAAGATCCCTGACACAAAAGGATGCCACAAATGCTGTATAGGTGAGTAGGCGTTCAGTTTTGCAATTTTTTTTCCTGGCCTTTGTCACTGGGCATGGCATGTCTTAAACTCATTTCTTTTTAATAAACTTATAGTTAGTTCATTGTTCAGAAAACAGTATGACTACATTATTTCTTAATGCTGTGCCTAACTGGTGCATAGCTTTCCTTTTAATTAACGTGGGGATCTTTATGCTCTTCAGTGGAAAAGCATTTTTCATATCAGCTCTTAACCTAGCAGTGTTGCTGTCTAGAGCAAGATCCGAAGGGAAACCCTGGAGAATGCCAGCAGCACACAGCTGACGGGTGTTGCACGCTCTTTGAGAGCTGCTGAAGCTCTCAGTGAGTAAGTCGATGTTTGGGATCACTGGCTTCAGGCTGCCACCCGAGCCAACTAGTTACTGTGACCTGCAGACTGCCTGTGAGTGTAACGCTTGTTACAGAATCCCAGACTTGTTGCACATGCACAAACACCCTTTCTGCTTTGTCAGTTTGGCTCAAGCTTTGACCTAGATCCAACTTTTAGTGATGCTAACTTGAAAAGAATATTTTCCACAAAGAAAAGGCTGGACAAGAATAAAAATTATGTCAGCCTGGGGAGGAGCGAAGCCATCGCTCAAGTTTTAAGTGCCCAGAAAAGAGCTAAAGGTCGTGGAGTTACAGATTTGTCTTTGGCTTCACTGACTTTCAGAAAGGCTTGGGTTTTCTACAGAATACATGTCCTTTTGAAAACTGGCCCTAGTGCTGTGGGAAATTGTACCTTTACATTCTTAAAAATGCTTAAGCAGAGTATAAAGTACCTAGTTTCAAACTTGGATATCCTATTTAGCTCATATAAAGTGTCTACAGTAGCCGTATTTACAAATGATTCCTGAAGTCAGGCTGGTCTTGTATCCAACTGAGCTTAAGAAAACAAACCCCAAAGCTTCATTATATTATTGYGTTAGCTGTCAAAGCTTACAAGAAGTTATGGGGCATCTTCACTGCTTCGGAATTTTTTTTATTTAAATGACAACTTGACCTGGACCTTTCACTCCCCCTGCTCACACAACCCTA
This sequence comes from Phoebastria nigripes, assembly GCA_035582835.1. NCBI lineage: Eukaryota > Metazoa > Chordata > Aves > Procellariiformes > Diomedeidae > Phoebastria > Phoebastria nigripes. The sequence continues at coordinate 1,580,349 of JAYKAV010001445.1, read as the reverse complement.
GGAAGAAGGTGTTATGGCTTTTCTGGCCACTCAGCATGTGGCCTCTTTACTAAGACTCAAAGAATGCTAGTGGTTATTAATTATAAGTATAATTGAAGTTGTCTGGAATGCAGCACAATATTAATCACTGTGGATATTTGAATGGCAAGGCAGAAGGCTATTATCAGTGTGAAACTGATACTATTTCTTAAATTATTTGTAAAGATAGCTGCAGGGTTTTTTTCAAGTATGCATTGAACTTCCTGGACTTAAAATGTTGTGGGKTTTTTTTTTTCCTGTTTTTGTTTGTTTGTTTGTTTTATATAGTACGAAATCCATACACAGGACATAAATACCTGTGTGGTGCATTGCAGTCTGGAATTGTTCTACTACAGTGGTATGAGCCAATGCAGAAATTCATGTTAATAAAGGTAAGTATTTCACTTTAGTTTAGAACATTTAATCATTATACATTTGTTGAAATAACCTTTCCAGAATTTGTAATGGAAAGTACATCCCAGGCTAGTCCCATTTGTGGGTTCTGAGCATTTGAAAATCTGGCTTAACACATTTTGACTAAGAAAGTCTTGTGACTGAAGTCAGTCAAGTGTTGGATCAAACCCAGTACCAGCAATAACAGACTAACATATACCTCTGCGCACCATAATGTTGCTCACAGCTGTCTTAAAAAAGCACTCTTAGTAGCAGTGAAAAATTCTTCTATATCTTTTATACTTTGTGCATGTTATTTTAGGCTTCTTATTTCCAAGGTAAAAGGAAACTTTACAAATGCCTTATTATGTTTTTTCCAGCACTTTGATTTTCCTTTGCCAAGCCCTTTGAATGTGTTTGAAATGCTAGTGATACCAGAGCAGGAGTACCCGATGGTCTGCGTAGCTATCAGTAAGGGTACTGAACCAAATCAGGTAGTTCAGTTTGAGACAATCAACTTGAACTCTGCTTCTTCGTGGTTTACAGAAATTGGTGCAGGTAAGACTGTTGATCCATCTTGCAGCTGTTTTATTGTCTGGTAACTGTTGGATATCCCTTCCTCAGAAGTCATTTGGAAACCCTTTAGGCTAGGCAAAATGATGCAGCTTCTCTACCTAAAGCATATTGAAACTGATCCCAGGTTCTTCTTGTGATGACCTGCCAACTTCAGTATAAAGTCTCTTTCTTAAAAGACTTCATTTTCAGACACATCTTTTATTTTATAAATGTCCTTAAACAGTAATGCACACCCTGCTGATTGGGTTCTCATTTGTGGTTGCATACTTTTTCCTGGGGTCAGGCTTACTCCTCTTTCCCCTTCTTTCCTGTGTAAAGACTCACATAAATGCATTCTTGTCTGTCCTCCAGCCCTTGGGGGAAGCTTGTCATCTTCAGCTGGCTATTAATAAGTAGAAGATTTTGTTTTATCTTCAAAAGCTAGTTGATATCTTGCAGATGCTTTTCTCTGCTGGCTCTGTTGGATATACTTTTTTACATTTAAATACCGCTTTTTAGCAGCTGTACCAAGGACTTCATTAATAAAAACTAGAAAAGCTATTAAATGTAGCTTAATATCAGCAAAATAACCTTTCCAGATGTGGATTTATGGGAAAAGAGCATTTTTTTAGGAGCGAAGATTCCCTTGATGATTCCTTTTGTTCATTATCGTGCCTCTTCATGAAGGAAGCTGACTTGCCGTGCTGAACTGTAACATAAAATGTATTTTAGGCCAATAAACAGTAGTGCTTTCATATTAAATACATGCTTTGAACAGATGGGTTTGTCCTGAGGCCCTGTACTCCTCCCAGAACATTCTGGGATCATATAGCCTTAAAAAAATTTGAGAGAGTAACAAATATTGTAGATTGCAAACAAATATTGTAGATTGCAAAAGGCTCGTAGCATACCAAAAAGGCTGTAGCAATTGGTGAGAGGTTGAGGGGAGGGGAGGCTGAGATCAGTCTTATGATGTGATACAAAATAATCTGTTTTCTTTTTCACAAGGCAATCAGCAGTTAGATGCCATTCATGTAACACAGCTGGAAAGAGACACTGTCCTAGTCTGCCTGGACAGTAAGTAACATGTCTCTGTTGGGCAACTTACTATACCTTGTGCAAAACTTGTTTTGCCAGAGTTGTTGATTTTAACTCTACCACAAGTTAATTTTTCTCCCTTCATTACTAATTTGTGTTGTAATATTTCCTAACAGATACAGTTCAGATAAGTGGTTTTTCATTTTGACTCTTGTGATTCCACTTTCCTTCTTTATGTGTGTATCATTCTTGTTTCTTTTCAAAATGAAATGTAATGCATCATTACAGATCAGAATTCAAATATAAGCCAATCAGAAATTTTCAAAATTTACTGGGAAAAAGTGACATTTGCCTGTTGCATATGCTAGCAGGACAAATAGCTAACACTCCATCACACACAGTAATTATAACCATAACTCTCATGCATCAGAGGTTAATACCTCAATGGGAACTTTGCAATGACTTAGTCTGCCTAAATTTCCAACCTTTATGTTGAATTCACATTTCTGCACTGTTTGTTATTTGCAGGAAGGCTGTCAGTAGAGTCTAAAAACATACAAAGTGTATAAGAAGGTTTTCTATATTTATTTTGAGAGAAGGATGCTCTTGGATTCATTTTAGGCAAATACTGTAGAGGTTAGGTTTGGGCATTTTTTTGTGCCTGAAAGATGAAATTAGTATTTCATACTTAAAGATGTCAGTAATCCTTTTCAGCAGTGGGTTTTAATACTTGTTTTTCTGTTTTTCTTGAGAATTTGTGAAAATTGTGAACTTACAAGGGAAATTGAAGTCAAGCAAGAAATTGGCCTCTGAGTTGAGCTTTGATTTCTGCATTGAGTCAGTGGGTAAGTGATTTGCTTTCTATTGTCTCTCAAGGACTAAGAACTTAGAGGGATGAGTGTTGAAGGGTTTTTAATAATCTAGACTGGTCTAGTGCACCCAGTGGGGCCTGACACTAAACATTGCATGTGTCAGGATATTGTGAGCTGTCTCTTTGTCTCTGCTGACATGCTGAAGTAAGGCCAGATAGCGTGTCAAATCTGCATGTGTTTCCATCTAGTGTCATTTCTGTTTTATAAGTAAGATGTATCGTGATTTGGTTGAAAAAAAAAGGCTGACTAGTTTCTGGTCGTTTCCATAGCACTGAGAAAAACCTTTGGGGAGGAAAAAATTATTTAGTAATACATAAATTTGTGTTAGTCTTCTAAAAGCTAAGATTTTATTTAAAGTGATAGCACATCCATTTTCTAACAGTCAGGGTAATAGTATTTGAATCTAATTCTTCGAGGACAGGCTCCTGTCTTTAGACTAATAGAGGACAGCAGCCTTGCTTCTAAAACTTGAGTTGTAGTTGTCAAGCAAGTATTTCTGCTGTAATAAGCTTTCAGAAGTGTCTAATTAACATAAGTTTAATAATTCCGTATCTCAGAAACTGAACTTCTTTCTGGAATCAAAATCAGTAAAGACACAACTTGTTTTTGTTAGCAGTTCTGTACCACTTGCATTTCTGGGTTCCTCAGGCATCTTCCCTTTAGAAGAAGATTCTTGACATAGGTATTTTTTATTTTAACAGCAGTTGGCAAAGCAGTGCACATTCTTTTAAACAGCATCTCTTTTAGATACGTCAGACCCGTCCTGAAGGAAGATATTTTTAATCAAGCTTGTGATTCTTTCCTAAATTCTGAGATGTTCTAATTAACTGCTGTAGTTGTATCATACAATATCTCCTGCTGACGCATGCATAACGGGACTTGACCGTTGCTTTTTCCTTGAACTCTGAAGGAATTCATAGACAGAAGCATTTATCCCAAAGTCTTGCACTTACCAGCTGACATTGAATAATGAGAGCGGTTCTTTACACTCCAAGTGGTCTCTTGGGAATTCAGGGTATTAAACAACTCTTCTTCCTCTGATTGCAGGGTGGAGTGGGGAGTAGCAGGTRAAGATTAGTCCAAGGCTGTTGTGACAAACATTCCTCTTGGGATTCTGCTGAATGCCTTTGTTCTGTGTATTTAGGACATGGCTAATACTGAGCAGATACAAAATGTGACTCAAAGGAATAGTAAAGGAAAACAAGTAGGATTTAGGAAAATAAAACAGGGTGTAAAATATGTTTCTGTAACACTGCTTAAAGAGCACCAGGCTGTTCATCCCGTTATTTTCAGCAGTCTTGTAATTAAATAATTCAGAGCTGGTAGCTTTCTGTGTTCTCTCTTTGGCCCTGAATGGAAGACTCCTCTCATTTTTCCTACTCACATCTATTTTGAAGTAAATATAATAACTCAAATGATCTGTAATTTCCAGAAACCCACAGTGTTTTGGTTGGCAGCATGTTTATACGCTTCCTGGTGCTTTCTCCAGAATCATTAGGAAAACAAAGATCCAGAGAATAGAAGTGAAAGGGAGAAAAGGAAAAACCAGAGATGCCTATCTTGTCCTGGCAAACAGGGAATGTCTGAGTGGTATGTTTTGAATTGCACTTTAAAAAGTAATGTGTGTCTCAGATCCAGTTTTTCTGCAGTGATTTTGGAGTTTGGTTCTTCTACCAGGAGTCCAAGTCTCACCACGTACTTTCTCCACACGCTTCCCATTATCACTGCTGGTGAGAAACCCAGGTTTCTCTGGTTCAGGTAAGCCATGCTCAGGTCTGATTTTGTGTTTCTCCTTTGCAGTGTGCCTTCAAGACAGCGTGCTGGCCTTCTGGAAACATGGCATGCAGGGCAAAAGCTTTAAGTCAGATGAAGTAAGTAATCTCCCAGTCTCTACAGGTTTCATTTCTTCCTGTTCCTTGTTTACCACTTGATCCTTTGGCCCCTCTTCCCTAGTGCTAATGCTCGTGTTCCATGTTGTCATTGCTTCAGCTTGCTGGTTGCTTTCTCTGACTTGCATCCATATATTGCTCTTGGTAAAGCTCACACACATGCTTTAGCCAGCTCTGTTTCCAAGAACATCAGTCAGAGACCCCTGAACTGGTTCTGCACAGAACCAGTACAGATCTGGTGTAAGCAGCATTTGGGTTTCTTGGATGAAAAGCTCAAGTTGGCAACATCCCTTTAAAAAGTGTCCTTTTTTCAAAAAGAACACTGTCCTTTTTGATGGCATCCTCTGTGAAAATGCACGGAAAGCTAGTCAGTCTCTGCTGAAAGATTTGCTCAACATACTCCATCTGTGCCACCCAGTCATCTAGACTGATAACAGTCTACAATACAAAAATTATTTAAAATAAGTTGTATTTTATGAGATTTAAAACTCTTTTTTGCTTAGCATCAATTTGTCTGATTCAGTTCTGTAATTTGCACTAAATTGTATTTTTGAATTTTTGAAGAGACTGATCTTTTTTTTTTCCTTCCAACTTAGACCAATAAATTTCATTTTGCCACTGAAATGGACCTAAATGTCTCCATTTTTCTACAGGTTACCCAAGAGATATCAGATGAAACCAGGGTTTTCCGCTTATTGGGATCAGACAGGTAATCACCTTGAAGAAACGTAAACCTTTTCTTTATTTAAACGAGCTTTCTAGCTTCCAGCTGGAACTGGCTTGCAGCCCACCACAGATCTATCTGTAGGCAGGCCTGGGGGAGGCAGTAACACTGTTTCTGCCTGCAATAGCCAAAAATTTAATTAGTGATTGCATCTGCGTCCAAAATTATTACTAAGAGCCCTTGTGACCTCCCCCACTTTCCACTGCAGAGATAGAAGTGTGAACACAAACATAAGTATATAGAAATACAGTGCGAGGAGATAAGCCGCAGGGAGAGCTGAGAGCTGCCTTTGGCATGTGGTAAGCAGGGTGCCCAGTGCACTTCTGGAAAAGCCTGCTTCTGGCTTGGATTTTTCTGGTGAACTGGTGAATTATCTTGGCAGCTAGTTACTTAAAAATAATCTTCGCTGCTCTGGACCTTGAGGTCTGGAAATAGCAGAGCAAACTAGATCGCATACAGGTTTTAATGCACAGTGGTCTAAATTCACCCCTTACCCATAACATCCAGATTATTCCTTTCAGCTACAGAGGCTGGGAAGAGGTGCAGCTGCCTCCAGGTTTGAAACCTTAGCAGAAGCTGCCCCAGTCTCCGGATTTGGACATGTGTCCTTGTGGTTTCTCAGATAGCCAGAGTGCTAAATGTAGAAGTAGATAGTAATGAGTTGAGCAATCAGTTCTAATCCCTGGTCTTCGACTCCCTCATTTGGCCTTTGGGAAGCCTGGCTCTGACTCGCTTTCTGTAAGTAATCCACAATTTTGTGTACTTAAATTCTTGGATCCCCAGTCCAGAAAGAGAGTGAGAGCGCGCTAGCTCTTTTGAAGAGGAGGGGTAGCTTGTACAAGAAACAGCTGGAGTCTTTGCTTTGCACCTGAGTCACCGAGGACCCACTGTACTTGATCACTGCAGTTGGAATTGAGGATCCTTGCCACTGTTGACGCTGAGATCTCAAAAACATAAACACAGTGCAACCTCTGACAATGCATACTCTGCCTTTTCTGTCTGTTACCCCCTTGTGCCGACAGGCAGTGGTAATTTCCTTCCCTGTTACTCCCAGTAGAGCAGGGGGCATTTTATTGCAAGAATGAGCTTTTCCTAAGGTCCACTGCGGTACAGATGCCCGATTATTAGTTCAGGTATGTGCTGTGCCACCATCAGTGAATCTTTCTTGCGTACTGGAATTGATACCTTTAAATGGCTTATATTTTTGTGTTGGGCTGGTGAACACAGGAGCATCCTAAACACAGAGGAATGGGAAGCAGCATCTCATTTGGTTCAGCTTGCACTTTTATAGAAGACATGCATATCTGAATAACAACTTAGTATAAAGCACTTTTGGGGGTTGGAGATAAGGTTGAAGTCCTTTTGCTGCATGCAGTTTTGCAGAGAAGCCATTTTCTTCCATTCTGATCTCATTGAACTGCCAGATCCTTTGTTTTGTATTTTTCCATCCCTGTACAAATGGAGCAGGAGTCTTGTCTACCATTCAAGTGAATGAGATCTGGTAGCGCCTTTTTGGCTTGGATCGCTTAAGAACTACTGAGTTGCAGAAGTGAAGATCAGGGACAGAGGCTGTTAAGAGTGAGACTTCATTTGAAAACTCTTCGAGGAATGTGACATGGGAGGGGAGTGTGTGCAATGCTAACCCTGAGACAGGCTCCCTTTGAGAAATCCAACTCCGAGTTCAAGTGGCACATTTGGCTTATTTGAAACACAGGTAGAAAACAAAAACCGGAGAGAAGTTAAATCTTAAAAATGACAGGATATTGTCCTAGGAACTGGTGCAGAGAAATGCAGGAGCTACGCAGTTGGAAGGGAGAAGGGAGGTCAAAGGCCCGACCATATCAGCTGCTGAGATGATTGTCGAGGTTCAGCGTGGGACAGATATGTAGAAGACAACAGTCAGCRTGCCAAGACAGGGAGAGACAGGTTTTCCAGAGGAGCCTACAGGAACATGATCCAGCAGGACAAAGGCTGAGATGGGGTTGAGTGTTCCCTATGAACCCATAGGCTGATAAATATTTAGAAGGGAGGAGAACTGTTTAGGTTAGTGGCTGATGCTTATCACAAGATGTAGGAGGTATAAACATATTTGGGCTGCAGATGATAGGAGGGTTGCATCTCCTCACAACACTCTGGCTCTGAGAGAACTTCCCAATAAAAGCAGAGGACATAGCTTATTTCGAGGTGGAGGATGTCAGTTTGGAAGAGGTTTGGTAACACACTGCATGTGCYTGTGGTTGAGAGGGGCAGATTCTGGTTCAAGAAGCTGCTTCTAGTCCTCTGTTCCTCATATATTCCGCTTCAGTGTTTTTTATCAGAAGTGATGCTAGAAAATGAGGTAACTGATTTAAAGAATAAAATACCCGAGATATTTCGGAGAACCTATATCCCTCCAGTCTGTAGAAACCTGTGAGCAACAAGCTTGTCCCTCCTCGGTAGTTATACCATGTGCTTCGTATTTTGCCACTAACCATTTTGGATTCTGTTTGTGTTTGATTGCAGAGTGGTAGTGTTAGAAAGCAGGCCAACAGAAAATCCGACTGCACACAGCAATCTCTACATCTTGGCTGGACATGAAAATAGTTACTAAGCAACAGTAACCTAACGCAAATAACAGAGTGAATTTGCCACACGAGGAACGAAGAAGCATTAGGAAACTCAGTAAAAGCGGGACTGTGACTTACTGTTTCTTTTCTTGACACCTAAATTGATGTTGGTTTAGGGTGGAAATCAATACATTTTTGCAGCTGGGAACAGCTGGTTCTGTCTCTTGCCACTGTGTGGTTGGTTATATCGAGTTTGCTTAATAAAAGCTATGAGATAAATAGCCCTTTACTCATTAGTTATAGGGAAACAGAGCCTTTAAAAAAATGTTTTGCAGTAAAGGTGCCATAAACTGTTAAATATTTTACTTCCCTTGGATTTTCCTTATATTCTGTAGATATAGATATAGTGCTGGCTGTTTCCCTGTTTTATACTGAGTCTTATTCTTAATAAAAAAAAGATYTGTGTAGGAAGTGAAAGTATCTGCAAAGCTTTTTGGTTTTAAATCTGCCATTCAGTATGGCTTTGTATAATAGACTATTTAATCCTTATTTATTAATCTGCTGCTAGAATGGTGTAATGTATCTAACTTTTAGCAAAGGAAGGTTGCAGAGCAGCTTACAATTTTTTTTTTTTTACAATTGTATAGATTTGATTATTCTTTTTTCTTGTAGGGATGTAGTGCATTATTGAGGGGTATGTTACAATGTTGGTTGATCTTGTAAAAATGCAGTTTTGTACAACAAAGTATTTTGTATTGATTTTTTTGCCTGCAGAATTGCCATAAAAGGGATTTTCTTATTTACTACTAGATGTAGGGTGTGTGTACACAAAATATAATATTGATATCAGACATGTTGCTACTGGGTGGGTGTGTACAATATACATATGTGTGTGTGTGTGCATGTGCGCATGTGTGTTAAGTTGACCGGCAGTGTGTATTTTTTTTATATATATATATATATTTATATATATATAAAAATGTACAAAATATATATGCTTTATTTTCATAAATTAGGGATAAGCCTTGTGACATGAAATGGAAATTGTACCTGGTCATCATCCTTAATGAATGAAAGTATCATGTATCAAACTGCCCATGACGTATAGTTTATTTATACTATTCCAGAGGGGAGCCTATAGCGATAACTGAGCTTACGAGCTTTTTTGTTTGTACAGCCATCCAACTGTTGTCAGTCAGACAGTCATTTGGAAATGGTTATTTCCCCAGCTGTGTAGTATAAATAAATATGATAAGAACCAGTATTCTATATTAAAGCTTTCGATCACTTTTTCCCTTTCCCTGTTTTAAGTTTGTCACCTGCATTTTTCTCTTTTTATTTCTCCATTGAAGAGTCACATCAGTTCCTTTTGTCTTCCTCATTAATTACAATTCTTGAGGTACCATTAAATATAAATACAGACTGACTACAGGATAGCATCTGGTTTTACTACCTCACATTAACCTGCTAGCTTTGATGTCAGTAAACACAGTCCGTAGGCAGATACAGTAGCAGTTCATAAACATTTGAATTGAGGGGTTTTTAAATTAAATCCTACAGCATACTGCTGCCTATTCCATTTCTGTGATCTGCTACCCTAGGAAAGACAGGTTAGAAGCTTCACACGTCATTTTAATAAAGCAGTAAAGGTAAGTGTGTTACAGCGGCTTGGCCTGTCCGACGGCTCTGCTGACACAGCGGAGCCGGAGTGGTTTGATCTTTAACTTGCAACCTGAGGAATGGGGCGCTGGGTTGTCTGCTTACGCATCAGACTGCATGATTCATAATTTAACATTGACGGAATTAACTCAGCACGTGATGACTCAGTAATGTCTGTTTGTTACTAGGTACAGCTGGAGTTTTGTGTTGTTCTGAAGGTCTGGAAAGAAAAATAGACTTGCACATAATTTAGCATTTTATCCACTTAGCATTGTCATTCAAAACTAATTCTTGTTATYGACTTGATATGTAAATCAAGCTTTTCAGTTCTGAAACTGTATCAAAGTTTAGTAAATAGTAAGTGTACAGATAAAACTTAAAAATCAGTTCATATCAGCTGTAATTGGATCAGCAGTATTAAAAGAGGGACATGTAATTTTTGTGTTTTAAAGAAACAGAGTTCTCTAGAAGTTACTTCTCCATAGGTAACAGTGATTGGTGATTAACCCTCAAATGGTATATAACTCCTAGTCTACAAAGACTTAAAAATGAAGACAAAGTGAAGCGCCAGGTGTAGATGTTGTAGAGCAAATATTTTCACTTAATTTACCTCATTCACTGCAGAAGGTAATTTTGGCTTCATCTTTGAAAACACTTAAAAGAAGATCTCTAAAAGACTAGAGAAATCTGTAAATAAAATATGAATATTTATGGGGAATAACTGGAGTAAATAACTATTAGGTCATGACACTGTCATGCAAAAATAATGAACTGAAGGTRTTTTTCTTTGAATGACATGAATGACTGGTGATTTGCTGAATCATAAGAAATGAATCTAGGGAAGTCATTTAATCAAACCTCCTTTTTTAGCTGTGAAAGCATTTCTAACGGCATATTCTGAAATGCTTTGTAAAATTCTGGTTTTATAGACAGTGGCATTTTTGGCATGATCTGCAAGATACTGTTTCCTAGTGTAAAACCTCACTTATTTCTCTTAGCGGAGTATAGCACAACGGATTTGCATGTTTCGTAGCTGAACCGGCCAGTCTCGGTGACTCTGACTAGTATAATTTGTATTTGTTAGACTGTTTAAGTTGTCTGGTATTGTCTGTATCTTTGTATGTTTTTGTGACATTTCAACCAGGGTTGAGAGAGCCTAGTGTGTGGTTTTGGAGTTTATAAAGCAAAAGCTTGCTCACCCCCTCATTACTCTTTTGACAGATATCAAAGTATTAGTTATTTGATACACAAGGTTCATGTATTCAACTTGAAAGCCTTAAAACAGGCTCCCAGTGCTCTTTGAAGTACAAACAGTATTTGAAGAGCAGCCTGTAGATTAGTCTTTCTTGATTTCCTAACCAAATTCATTGTAACTGAAAAATACAACTGTAATTGTGATGACATCTCTTTAAAAGATGAAAGGTACAACGCATCAGTGAGCCACTATGTCTCTGAATGAAAAGGACAAGACTGGGAAACTTTCTGAAATGTACTTTTTACCTTTAGTCATTAGATTGTAACTGAGACTCTAACTGCACTCGTTCCAGTTTATATAACTAGGCTTTGTTCTACGTAAATTTCTGTTGCAGTTCATTTCAGTCTATGCCAAATAAACTATGCTTTATTTGATACCTAGATGTGGTGTGGGTGACTTGCTGGGAATAATACGTTATCGGACACATCTCGAAGGAAGTAAGCTGGTCTCCAGGTTTTATGGCAGTCAGTGGGAAGAGCCTGATCCAGGGCTGGCCACTCTTCTCAATCCTACAGACCACCTGGGAGCCACACGACGCCTCCCACGTACACCAGATCGACTGGAGGAAAGGGAGGTCTGGGGATAGAGCAGAAATGAGAAATCACAATAGCAGTGGCAAACCTCTTCCCAGCTTCGTGCTACCCATCAATCTGCCCTGCTGCCAGTCGCCTGGAATCACCACGGAACCACTCGTGAGTCGTCTGGCGTGAAAACCAAGGGCTGGCTACCTCGTGCCTGGTTCATTGGGCAGATAGCCAGGTGGCTGGCGGGCTCTAAAGGAGGGTTGCTTAAATAAGAAAACATGAACGGGAGCATTTGACACTCCAGCCTGGACACAGCTCCGTCTCAGCAGGATCTAGAGCAGTTTAYACAAGCCTTGCCCTCGTACGTTGGCCATCTGCATACTGCAAGTGGTTCAGCCCTTGGTCCATCTGTACCCCAGATCTTCAGGGACGTGCTGAGGTAGAGAGAAAAGGGGGTTTCTGAATGTGCTGTTGGACAACACAATCGCCAGTTACTGGTAAATAGATAAATATTCCTCCTCTGCATAAGATTGTTCYTACAGCATCAGCCTGTATGTGTAAGTGATTGCCACCACAAAAGGCTATCTGCATCAGGGTGTGAGGAAATGGCTAAGGAGCCATGGACCTAAACGGGTGCACGAGGAAAGATGATGCGAAGGTAAGAGATAGAAACGCTCCCTGAAAGGGTCTAGCTCCTGGTGGAAGCTCATCAACTGGCAGACATTTGAGGTGCTTGAACTGTACAGGAGGGAGATGTTCCAGGGAAATGCAATGTCTCCCAGGCCCCACACCAACSCTGGGGCAGCAATGTCTGTGTGCCAGCACTCGAAGCGATGCCCGGGCATCCTAAATACGCCACCCTTCTTACCCTCTGCAGGCACCAAGGCCTTCCCTGGGGAACAGCCTCCCCTCCTCTCCGCTGCTGCTGGACTGAGATGGTGCCTGGGGTGCCGGAGGAAAGGGCTGTGGGCGCTGGTGAAAGCCTGCCGACCTTGGGGGAGGTGTTCCCTCTTGCTCCCAACCCTGTGGGGAAATCCAGCAAAAACCCGAGACCCCCAYGGGAAAGCAGAGCGCTGGAGAGGGGTAAAGACAAAATGGTGCCGCGGGACACGAAGCCCTGGGGGAGGCGCGGGGTGGGGGGGGAGGCTCAGCCGCCATGGCCGGCCCSTGACACCCCGTAGCCGCCTCCGGCAAAGGGAAGGCTCGGCGCCCCCAGGGTTGCGTGTGGCCCCCTGAAAGGCCATGGGGACCCCCCCTCACCCTCACTGGGGACGGCCCCAGCTGGTTTTGGGGTCCCCAGGGCCGCCGCCTCCTCCTCCGCCCCCGCGAGAGACGCCTCGCAAAGGCCGTCCCCCGCYGGGGAGATGCCCACCCCCGCCCCGAGGGCCCGCCCCGGCCCCGCCGGAGCGGCGGGGAGGCGGCGAAGTGCGGGCGGGGCGGCCCCGCTCCGCGGGGGTAACGGGGGGACGGGGCCGCCGCTGCGGCGCTCTGAGGCGAGGGAGCAGCGCCGGGGCGGTCCCGCTGCCCGGCCCCGCGCCATGGAGCGGTACGAGAAGCTGGGCAAGGTCGGGGAGGGCTCCTACGGCGTCGTCTTCAAGTGCCGCAACAAGGACACGGGCCAGATCGTGGCCATTAAGAAGTTCCTGGAGTCCGAGGAGGACCCGGTGATCAGGAAGATTGCCCTGCGGGAGATCCGCATGCTGAAGGTGGGCGGTGGGCGGGCGCCCGGCCCCGCTGGCTCTCCGCGCCCCTCCCTCCACCCGCCGCCTCGGCGGCGCCCGGGGCTGGTGGGCTCCGCCGCGAACGGCACCGCTCCCGGCGCGGCTGCTGTGGAGCCTGCGGGCTGTGCCCCGCCATTGCGAGCCCGGCGTCGTGGCCAGGGGGCCTGGGGAGCCCTGAGGGAGCTGCCAGGGGAGGGGGCGGGAGGGCAGCCGTGAGGGGACAGGGCGTAGTGAGGAGATGGGGTGTGAGGGGAACCGTGAGGAGATGGGGCGTCGTGGGGGAGAAGCGAGGAGACGGGGCGTCGTGAGGAGATGGGGTGTTGTGAGGAGACGGGGCATCGTGAGGGGAGAAGCGAGGAGACGGGGCGTTGTGAGGAGATGGGGTGTTGTGAGGAGACGGGGCGTCGTGAGGGGAGAAGCGAGGAGACGGGGCGTTGTGAGGAGATGGGGTGTTGTGAGGAGACGGGGCGTCGTGAGGGGAGAAGCGAGGAGATGGGGCGTGAGGCAGCGGTACGTAAAGTGCCCGAGTCAGTCAGTTTCTCTGGAAGAAAGCCAGTGCCGGTGAAAGTCTGACTTGTTTGGCCAGGGATGGACATGCCTTGGGACAGAGGTGATCCTCCGCAGCCCAGGCTGTCACACATTGAAGAGGGTTGGCGTAGGTGGGAGCTGAGACCTGGCAAAGAGCAAGCTGCAGGGTGCTTGTGGATTTCTTCTGCATGGGCAGTGGAGGAGCATCAACAAAGTCATCACTGTGCCCTTTAGAGAGGGATTGATCCAGTCTCTGTCCCCCCGGGGCGTCAGCGATGTCCTGGCCGATACAGGCACAGCTCTGCCCTTGGCGTGCGGTCGGCACCGCCTGTAACAGGCCGGCCAGCAGCAGCCCCCTCTGCGTCCGGGAGATTCCCCCCAGAGGCGAGGACTGTTGGAGCTGGTGTAAAGCACGTGAGCCAAAAGTGATCCTAGACAGCACGAGGTGGGGGACAGCCGTGGGGCGCAGCTCTCCTAGCTCCCTGCTTTATCATCTGCCCCAGCTCCTCCTTCAAATGCCCTTTCTGAGCCCCTGGTTGTGGGGGATCCGCAGTGTCGGAGCCTGATGTGCAGGCGGGATCGAGCCGTGTATTGAATGCTGGGGGCTCTATAGGCTCAGCGGTATTCACATGTGGAAGCGACTATAGAACCAGCACCTGTGAACCATGGCAGCACCTTGTCTTTGCTGATCCTTTCTTGACTTCTGTGTGAGAGCTCATCCTCACATAGAAATGGGTCAATCATTCAGCCTCTGTGTTTATTTTCCTGATGAAATAAAAGCAYAGGAACATTTGCAGTGAGTCAGACCCCAGGTCCATCAAGCATCCAGAAATGAGGAGAAACCCAGGAGAAAGAAGGAGAGGAYGGGGTAAGGTTTCCTTTCACGCACCCAGCTTCTGGGCAAAGTTTCTAGAGCCAGAGGTTGTACCCATTGCTTCATGCTTAGCAGACACCTGTAGACTGTTGGGAGTTTGTCCATCTCTTTTTGAACCAGTGTATTCATTTGGTCTCCATAGTATCCTGAGGCACTGAGTGCCACAACTTTAGGAATGTGTTGTGTGAAAAAATATTTCCTTTTATTTGTTATAAACTTGCTGCTGGGTGATGGCATACAGTACCCTCAGTTGTGTGTTACAAGAAGCGGAGAGAGTTGTTCTCTTTTCACTTTCTCCAGGGTACTCATGATTTTATACACCTCTATCATCTCCCCATCTTCAGCTTTCTCTTTTCCGTGCAGAAGAGCCATAGCTTTAAAACATTGAACTGATTAAAGAACCATATTAACAGCATATTGGCTTATCATAAATTTTAAAATAATGACTTCCAATAGGACTTCTTTTTACAAGAAACATGCCATGCAGACTAGGCACAATGCTTGTAGGCAGTCAGTGATTTAGGATTTTGGAGCTAACAAAACCCTACAGAAATCCACAGAGGAAGATGTTCCATTTTATTTAAAACTTCTTTCCCCAAATTCATAGTCCCTTGGTCTCTGATTTCTGCGTGACGTCGTTCCCAGACTTCACTGCCTGTTGGTGTTTGTTCGGTGTTGTGCTCAGTGTTCCTTTCCATGGAGTTACCTTAATCTGCTTGCTGGGAACCAAGTAACTTTCAGATTTGCAATTAAGTACAAAATTTCAGCAGGTTGTGGTATTTCTGACATTTCCTTTCCCCAAATCTCTTTTGTGCTATTAGCTCGTCTTTTATTGAGCATTTATATATAAATAARTGGTATAAATGTTATTGTCAAAGGAATAGGAAAGCCTGATTCTCTGCCCACTGCAGAAAGAGGCAGAATAAGCCTGGATGCCATCCTAGAAGAGCCATCATCTAAGAAAAAAGCATATTTATTTTTCAGATAGATTTTGGGGAGAAGCAGCCTAAGTTTTTCTCCTATCTGAAGCAAACAGATGACATGTAGCTGTATCATTTTAGTAAGCAATGCTGGAAATGCGTTAAGATTTAAATGATATTAAAGATCTGAAAAGGAAAATAATCATTGCAGAAGTCACTTGTAATGCAGATGGTAAATGCATCATCCCTTAAGGGTCCAAAGCCGACACCACTGCAGCTAGCCGCAGCAGGATCTGTGTCGGGGCACTGTTGATTTTAACAAGTGCAGACCTGCTTGACTATCTTTTCAACTTTTTCTCTGTAAATAGTAACAGTTTGTTTGTTTGTTTGTTGAGGTATTTTCTGGCTTAGGCAACAACTAAGCGTTTGTCAAAGATGTAGTGAGATTGTGTTTCATCAGTAAAAAATGTAGGGCCTGATAAATTATTATTCTGCACAGTAAATACCTTGTAGACAAAGGGCTTTATATGGCCAGGAGCCATGGGAGGTGGGGTGGGAGAGCAGGGCGGTATGCAGAGTCTTGAAACACCCTGCGTGATCTCGATTCCACAGGAAAGGCTGGTAATACATGAAAACAGAGCGAGTCTCTGTGTAAACCCCATCCGTGGCTGTGGAAACCTGATGCCTGCTGTTTCCACAAGGGTGTTGTCTCCCCAGCCTTCATGTGGAGGCTGACACAGTTCTTAGCTCTGACATTGCAAAGATGAGAGAAAAATGCAATGCAAGGCTGCGTTCATATACAAAAGAGAAAATACTCCCTATCATCTTAGCACGGGAGCATTTATAACTTTGGGGAAAAGCCCATGCAGGACATCTGGCCTGTATGCAGAAGGTGACACGCGGCCTTGTCACCCAAGCAGGGGGCAGGGAGGGGAAGCCCATCCCGGTGCTGCCAGCAACCGGCCACCGGCAGTATTGATAGCCTTAGAAACTGCCCTCTGAAACGCCGCTCCGCCAGACTGGGACATTGTTAGGGTCACTGGCAGATTTACGGTGGCTTTGTGTGCACGTCTGTGTGCGCGAGAGACATTGGCCCAGTGAACGTGACTGCCTGGAGAGCCCTGACYGTGGAGAATGGCTGTGAGCAAGGGACAGGGAGATGCCATGGCAAGACTGCTCCCAGGGGACCCTCTCCAGGCCTCGCACAGGCAGGTTAACCCACTCTTGTGTGCGCAAGAGCTTGTTCACCCAGCTGTGTCCCCTTGCAGTGTCCCCAGCTCAGCTAGACCTCGTGCTTCCAAGCCCAAGCTCTCTCCCTCCAGAAACCCCAGCTCCACATGCGTGAGGGTGGCTGGGACACAGAGCCTCAACAGACTGTCCCCCGGCACTGCTTGCTCCTGTGAAGGTTGCTCCTGAAGGCTGACTCGTACAAACAACCTGTAACTGCTAGAGGTTTTCCAGAGATCTCCTATTATTGTTGATTTGCTTTCTTCTTGCTTGACAGTCAGTTGGCAATTATTTTGTCCTCACCTGCCTCTGAAAGTGGAATCTAAGCACTGCAGAGGTGGTCTTATCTGCCTCCTTCCCACTGGCAGGCTTGGCCGTGCCTGGCAGTTTGTGCTGGCAGGCAGATCTGCTGAGAGCAACAGGGGAATCAGGCGCCTGTTACCCAGCATAGTTGCTGGAGGCCCAGCTTGCTCTCTCCATTATCGCTGATCTCTGAGAACATAATATGCCAGCACACTGAGTGTATGGAAAGGGAAGGATCCACTTTGCACGGTCTATCAGGAGCTGCTTGACTGGTGAGGGAAGGGGCCGTATCAGAGCCACAGCAGCTGTCGGAATTTTGTGGTGGAGTCTGAACTGGTAGACTGGACTTTGTCTAACGTGCACGTGGCAAGTAGGTACTTTGCTCGATGTAGATATGCTTAACAGGATAGGTGGCATGGTACGCACACAATTCCTGGGAGAATCGCTATCGTTGCTGGGATTTTCAGCAGTCTTGCAGGCCGTTCTCTGCATCTGATTGTCTTTTGCAAAGTGGATAAGGAAATGACGAGAATGGAGATGCAACTAGATAAATACCAAGCATGAGGGGTGTTAGAAGCCTCCTCCCTTGTGGTTTAATACTTTCACTAGCAGCCCTGCCATGGGAACTGGGGGTGTGCAGAGAAAGTCTGTCCATTCCGCGAGGTCGGGAGACATGGCCAGGGCAGAGAAGGTTCYGCTGACAGTTAGCCCCTGCCAACGCTGTCGGGTACCTTGTGCTAGACAGGGAAGGCACTTGGCCTGAAAAGTACTCGCCGTGGAGGACTGAGGAAGTGGTCAGAAGATCTTGGTTGTAACCTAGGTTTGATCCAGATAGGTACGAAGGTCTTTGATGCTGGCAGATGGTTTACGTGGTGTGGGCAGGATTGAAGGAACAAAACATCTATGTGGTAAGAGATGCTGTTTGGAAAGATCAGCTCCTTGCTGCCAGTTTGCAGGACTGGAACAGCCACCTTCTGCACACTAACGGGGACCCTGTGTGTTGGCACATGGGCTCAGTATAGTTTGGGTTCAGTATAATGTCCCCCAGAGGTAGTGAGCTCCCTGGAAGGTCTCTCTTTACAAGGAGCTTTTACAGTGACATGCTTGAATAAAATTACGTTTTGCAAAGGGTCCCACAGTGTGCCCATTGGAGCACGGAAATGGCCCCTGCCATGTCCCTCCTACTCGTGACAGGCTGGCAATGAGGTATGGTAGGGATCTTCTACTGAACTGCTCTTTTACTYAAGCTCACTGGTTAACCCCAGGATTCAAGTTGTGGATTTCAGTGATTCTTCACCTTGGGGTTAACTGGGTGCTTCCCCAGACAGTGGTATTCCTCAGTTGAGGCCCCTTACAGTTTTCTCTAGTCTTGACTCTCCGCTGCCTTCTCCTTTGCAGGCTTTTCCAGATGGCTTAGAGGCACATTAGAAGATGGGGTTAGCGTAACTCCTAGGCAATGCCCTTTCCAGCCTCCTTGCTTAGAAATGTGTTTGTTCTAAAGCCTCAGTCAGGCAAAGCCCTCGTGGATACAGGTCCCCGCAGGCAGAGGGGATGGTGCCATGAGTCATCTGAAAAGAAAKAACATTCCTGAATTGGGTCTGGCTTTTCTTTGTTTCCTTTTCTGAACACTGTGTTGTGCCCCTTGGTTCAAGCCCTCTCCCAGCCCTCCTTCAAAATGTGGGCAAAAGAACAGAAAATGAGAAGCTCCAGTACTGTCCACCCTCACCTTTTGCAAGGTGCATTTGAATAACCCTGCTGTGCTCAGACTTTACGTGTGGTAAGAAGCTGTCTGAGCTCCCCACAAGAGGAAGCCCTGGTATGAACACATGAAGTGGATTGAGAGGAAGAGGAAGAGGAAGAAGCAGCAATAAAAATTCTCCTAATTAACCCGTCCAGATTCTGACAATAAGCTGGTGAAGCTGAGACCACATGCTTTACTTATGCTTATCAGAGAAGCTCTTGGTTTCTCTTAAATGTGTGTTTGCCTGCTACAGGCTCTTACCGTGTGTGATTTCCCAAGCTATTCTCCAGGGAGAGCTGCTTTTCATTGTGGTGCAGTCAAAGGCTGGATACGTACAATGAAAGGCGGCTGCCGGAATAGCTGTGGGCACCGTGATGAATTCTTTATCTATGAGCATCTTTTCTAAGAGGCACTCACAGAAGCCAAGCTGACTTGTTGCCCACGGTCAGTTCCTAAAATAACTACACCACAGGCTAGGCTGTAGCTGAGCTGCTGCTTCATGTCGCTCTGTGCTTGTATAAAAGGTTTCAGCTCAAGGAATTGAGACCCTTGTGGGTAAAGCACTGTCCCCCCCCACCTTTACCCCACTCCCCCATGCAGTAACTAACCAGCCCATCCGCTGTGTGTTACAGCAACTGAAACACCCCAACCTGGTGAACCTGCTGGAAGTGTTCAGGAGGAAGCGGAAGCTGCACCTGGTCTTTGAATACTGCGACCACACAGTTCTCCATGAGCTGGACAAGCACCCCCGGGGGTGAGTAGCCTGTTTCTCACTGGGAGCTTTGAGCAAAGGAGTCAGGGGGTGTCTATATCATTGCTGCTCTGCAGAGTTTTCAGAGGAATTTCATTAATTACAGGAGAGGTTTCTCAGCCCAGTGCCCACGACTTGCTCTGTTACTGTGGTTTAGCAATGACGTCCAAAAGAATTGTGTATGAGCCTGCGTGCGCTCCTGCACAGTGCTGCTCACCAAGGAGACTGGAGTGCTGAGCCTGAGCGTTTGGGTGATCTTTGGCTGGCTCGGCAGCAGCAAACCTGAGTGGCTTGGGAGCATCTTGTGTCTCACTGCGAAGAGGCTAGGGCTGCTGGGGGGATGCGGGCAGGTGGGCTGGGGGCACGCAGCCCTCCTTCCTGCTGCTCCCCAGGTGTGTTGCACATCACCGTGGGAGGCTGTGCAGACCCAGGCTGTGGGCACTGGGGCAGTGTCATTGAGCACCCAAATATACAGTCTGTAGTGTAGTCACTGATGACCTGTATGACAGACCAGTGACTTCTAGCCATGCTGCTGCGCTGAGGAGTATGTGTTAGTTGGCAGGAGTTACCAGGAGCTGTACCTGCACCTCTCTGCACAGCCTCAGTGAACTCCCAGGTCAGATACCCTCTTCTTTACACAGGCGCTTGTACAAAGTGTGAGCTACACGGGCAGAAGGAACATTCTCTTGGATAGGGTTTGTTCTTTTGACGCATTATAAATGACACTCCCACTAAATACATTGTTCCTAATTATTCACAGTGACTTGGTGCTGTGGAAATGCTAAGCAGAAGTTCATAAATCATTTTACAGGCCTGGAGCTAAATGAATTGCCTGCAGGAGACTAATTGGGGGTTGAGTAAACAAGAGCCTGTTATTCTCTTTCTCRGTGATGCGGAGCTCTAGAAGGAGAACGGAGCATGCTGATAGCAAATGGCTTTGTGAGCTGGTGAGCAGCTTTCACCCCAGTTTGAACCTGTTCACCTGGAATCTGAAGAGAGGATGGATAACCCTCTTTGAAGAAAATACTTCACATTTGCTTTCTATTCATCAGAACAACTCCAGTGTGAACGAACATGTAACGCCTGGTTGCATACTTTGCTTTTGATCTTCGCTATGGCAGATGGTCAAGTCTTTTGTGGTCAGGATTAAGATGGGTGGGCACATGCCTCTTTGCACCATGTTTCCAGGTCATTTGACCAACTTCATCCCCTTGTCAGGCTGTCAGTGTGGACTCTCATCATTCTAGGATGCTTCTGCAAGGAAACTCTAGCATTGCAACAGCAGTGTCAGCACACGACRTTCAGCGCTGACAGCAGAAGGTGCCTTAAAGAAAAAGCCAGGCTTCCTGCATATTGTTTTGGTTTAGTTTGTGGTTTTTTTTTCCTTTATGATGAATCGGAAGCTTTTCAGTATTAAACACATGAAATAAAATTGGATTTGAGCTTGAAAGTGCCAAGATTGTCACCTCTGCCTTTCCTGGGGTTGCTGAAGACCGTTACAGACAGCCAAGGAAGTTTAAGAACTGTTGCACAGTAACTGAAAGAGAGGAGAGGAGGCTGGATCTTTAACAGAAGTTTTCTTTCTCTGAAGTGTTTGCCAGCCACTGGAGGGAAGGAGAGGAGATGCAAACTGAAGTAGAGCTTTATACTCTTGTAGGAACATCCTTCCCCATCCCATTTTTGGTCACCTCTCCACTCTGGACAATCAATGACATGACAGCACTGCAAGTCAGAGCATGTGTCTATACCACGGACACTCTACCACCTCCAACTCTCTGAGCAGTTGCAGAGGCAGAAATGCCTGCTGGTGTTTCAGGAGGATTGCCAGGAAGCGTGGATACTAAGCACAGCCACAAGACAGGATTTGACACGGACTTGCACACGCTGATGTGTGGTCACCAGTTGGCAGGCCTCATGCTGGCTGTGACTGAGTGGTACCAGACACTCTGGCATGCTCTTAGCTGCCATAAATCCTTGTATCATAGAATCATAGAATAGTTTGGGTTGGAAGGGACCTTTAAAGATCATCATCTAGTCCAACTCCCCTGCTGTGGGCAGGGACAATCTTCAACTGGATCAGGTTGCTCAGAGCCCCATCCAACCTGACCTTGAATGTTTCCAGGGATGGGGCATCCACCACCTCTCTGGGCAACCTGTGCCAGGGTTTCACCACCCTCACCGTAAAAAATTTCTTCCTTATATCTAGTCTGAATCTGCCCTCTTTTAGTTTAAAGCCAATCCCCTTTATCCTGTCACAACAGGCCCTGCTAAAAAGTTTGCCACTATCTTTCTTATAAGCCCCCTTTAAGTATTGAAAGGCTGCAATAAGGTCTCCCCGGAGCCTTCTCTTCTCCAGGCTGAACAACCCCAACTCTCTCAGCCTTTCTTCATAGCAGAGGTGTTCCACCCACCTGATCATTTTCGTGGCCCTCCTCTGGACCCGCTCCAACAGGTCCATGTCCTTCTTGTGCTGAGGGCTCCAGAGCTGGACGCAGTACTGCAGGTGGGGTCTCACCAGAGCAGAGCAGAGGGGCAGAATCCCCTCCCTYGACCTGCTGGCCACRCTKCTTTTGATGCAGCCCAGGGTACGGTTGGCCTTCTGGGCTGCGAGCACACATTGCCRGCTCATGTCCAGCTTTTCATCCACCAGTACCCCCAAGTCCTTCTCGGCAGGGCTGCTCTCAATCCCTTCGTCCCCCAGCCTGTATTGATACCGAGGGTTGCCCCAACCCAGGTGCAGGACCTTGCCCTTGGCCTTGTTGAACCTCATGAGGTTCACACGAGCCCACTTCTCGAGCCTGTCCAGGTCCCTCTGGATGGCATCCCGTCCCTCAGGCATGTCGACCGCGCCACTCAGCTTGGTGTCATCTGCAAACCTGCTGAGGGTGCACTGGATCCCACCGTCTATGTCATTGATGACGATATTAAACAGTACTGGTCCYARTACRGACCCCTGCGGGACACCACTCATCACCAATCTCCATCTGGACATTGAGCTGTTGACCACTACCCTCTGGATGTGACCATCCAACCAATTCCTCATCCACCGGACAGTCCACCCATCMAATCCATASCTCTCCRGTTTAGAGAGAAGGATGTTGTGGGGGACCGTGTCAAAGGCCTTACAGAGGTCCAGATAGACGACATCTGTAGCCCTTCCCATGTCCACTGATGTAGTCACTCCATCATAGAAGGCCACTAGGTTGGTCAGGCAGGACTTACCTTTGGTGAAGCCATGCTGGCTGTCTCAAATCACCTCCCTGTCCTCCGTGTGCCTTAGCATAGCTTCCAGGAGGATCTGTTCCATGATCTTGCCAGGCACAGCGGTGAGACTGACTGGCCTGTAGTTCCCTGGGTCTTCCTTTTTTCCCTTTTTAAAAATGGGSGTTATGTTTCCCCTTTTCCAGTCAGTGGGAACTTCACCGGACTGCCAYGACTTCTCAAATACGATGGATAGTGGCTTAGCAACTTCACCCGCCAGTTCCTTCAGGACCCGCGGATGGATCTCATCGGGTCCCATGGACTTGTGCACCTTCAGGTTTCTTAGATGGTCTCAAACCTGATCTTCTCCTACAGTGGGCGGCTCTTCATTCTCCCAGTCCCTGCCTTTGCCTTCTGTGGTATCTTGTTGCATTGACTGGATTTGGAAGTGGTGTTGACGTTCCCTTTGGTGCTCCTGTGAAGGAGTACTCCTTGAAGGGTAACTCCTTGAAGGGTAACCTCACAGGAGAGCATTGCTTTCTGCAGGGAGGTGCAGGCAGAGCTCAGCCTCAGCTCTGAAACATGGGAAGAGGTACAAACAGCCTCCACCATCAGCAGCCCAGTGTGACTGGTTCCTTGCAGTGGAAGATCAATGAACTGAGGGTTATTATGTATTTCTTGTAACTTATTTATAGCAAGAAAATGCACCTAGTGTTTTTTCTCTGTGTTTTCTGACTTGGTCCCTGATGGTTTTGCTCAGAGATCCCTGTACAATGTTAGCACTCAAAGGCCTCCTCTTTCTTTTTCCTGTAGTAGTGAAGTTATTTTTAATGGCCAAAATAAAAATGTGCTTTTTTAAAACAGGGTGCCGGAGCATCTAGTGAAGAGCATAACCTGGCAGACCCTCCAAGCTGTGAACTTCTGCCATAAACACAATGTAAGTCCCCTAAACAGCCCTAACSCTTGCTGTAACATGGCTTTGGAGGAGAAGGAGATTCTGTTGCCATTTTCCTGATTACAGAGCTTTCATGGGACGAAGTCAGATGAAATTTCCTGTTTTCAACAGGAAACATATGTCTGAAATATTAGTGTATATCCACAACAGTTGCATTTACTATCACACAGGTCCCTTGGGTTTGCTCTCAAGGAATGATTTGCACTAATGACCTTAGACAAGCTTCCAGGCTGAACAGGAATGTATCTTTGTATGTTCCCTGTGCCGTGCATTAGAACTGATGTTTAGAAAACTGGCTTCACATCTAATCAGCTGAGACCTGAGCAAACTGCTGCTGATTTCCTGGACAGTCCTTCTGTTGATGGTCATAGGCATTGAATCATGTTACCAGTTAAAAGGTTTCAAAAATTAGATACAGTAAACCAGTTTTACAACGCCTCCTCTGCTTTCTGGAGGGAAATCTGCATGGCAAATATTTTGTAGAAAGCAGTGGGGACGCTTTAAGAAGCAGGGAAGGAAAGGAGCCTTTTGGAGCAGTTCTTTAGGCAAACTTAGCTGTAATTGTCTTTGTTTTTGTTTATCTGCCAATATTTGAGATTTAAGAGTCGGGCAGGAGATCGCTCTGGAATGGGTGTTTTGTCTTTGCTGGGAGAATTATGTTCATTTGAGCCACAGGAACTTGGCCATAGGTCTGTCCTGCTTCCAGGATTTCTTGTTTTTCTTCTTTTTTCTGTTCCCCCCCACTCAATCTGAAAGATTTAATGGAGTTTTAAAGTCAAGGGAACAATGAGATGCTGCAGTCTGACCTGCTGTAGATCACAGGTAATGAGGTTTTATGCAGCTGCCCTTTTTGGAACTCCGTAACACTGGTTTAACAAGCAGCATTTCAGTCCTCAGGAGGAGACACAGTAATTTACCACCAGCTTAGCTAGGACAAKTCCGAGGTGTTTATGCTGAGGTGATGGTAGGGGAGGGACAATGTGAGCTATACCCTGGTGATTTCAGTAGAGCACACCTTTCACACATAGGCAGAAGAAATGAAGGTCTCTGCTAGTTTGATCAGCAGAAACTCTTTCCCAAGCCCAAATTCAATTGTTGTGAACCTTCAGCAGGCAAGGTGACTTCTCAAGAATCACAGAATTGCTGATGTTGGAAGGTACCTCTGGAGATCATCTAGTCCAGCCCTCCCATTCAAGCTGGGACAGCTAGAGCAGGCCGCTCAGAAACTTTTCCAGTCAGAGTTTGAATATCTCTAAGGATGGAGGTTCCACAGACTCTCTGGGCAACCTGTTTGGGTGTTTGGCCACCCTCACAGTAAAAAAAAAATCTGCATACGTTTAAATGGAATTTCCTGTGTGTTCAATTTGTGCCCATTGCCTCTTGTCCTTTCACTGGACACCACTGAGGAGAGCCTGGCTTGGTCTTCTTTACTTCTTCCCATCAGGTATTTATACACATTGATAAGATCCCCCCTGAGCCTTCTCTTAGCCAGGTTGAACGATGGTCCCAGCTCCCTCATCCTCTCCTTGAATGTCGGATACCCCAATCCCTTAATCGTTTTAGTGGCCCTTCACTGGAGTCACTCCAGTATGCCCACATCTTCCTTCTACTGAGGATCCCAAAGCTGGACACAGAACTCTGGATGTGTCTCACCTGTGCTGAGTAGAGGGAATACCAGGCATGCTCTGGCATCTACAAGGACAGATAAAGTCCCACCTCTAAACCATAGCCTTCATCTCATCTGTGAGCTTTGCCAGCAAAATCATTTGCTTGTCTACCAGATTATCAGTAAATACAGTTCATGGACTTTGTCCAAGAGCTGATCCCAGAGGAGCTACGCACCTCTCATTAGGATCTCCCCACATATTCGTAAAGCCGAGTCCCTTATTAGGAGTGTGCTACACAGAGCTGTATCAAGTGAGTTGCATTTGCAGAGAGCCAGGTTAACAACAATCCTTGCTATGCAAACCTTGCTCCTCCTGTTAGCAGGTTCCTAGCTGGTTCTGGGGAGCTGACTCGGTGTTGTCCAAGTGATACAGAGCTATGCAGCTGAAGCTGGGAGCCTGCACAGTGTCTCATCTCAAAGATGGGGTACAGGCAGGGTAATTTTCCTGCCCAGCAAGAYGTGGCTTTAGCTGCTGTTAAGAAATCCTTTCATCTTCTCTTTCAGCAGGAATGATTGCCTGGCACAATGTGCATGGGGTATGTGGCTGAATTAAGAGGTTCTTTATCTGAGGGCCAGGTTAAATACTTGCTTCTAACCTTGTTTTTTTCTGTTTCCAGTGCATCCACCGAGATGTAAAGCCAGAAAACATCCTGATAACAAAGCACTCAGTCATCAAACTTTGTGACTTTGGATTTGCTCGCATACTGAGTGAGTGCCAACTTGCTACTTACATGGATTGTTAACACGTGAAAGCTCAAATGGAGTGTAGGATCAGGCTTTCGAACACCAGTAAAGACTCACTTGTCTTTGTCTGATGCACGTGTAAATCATCCTATATAAAGGCTGGCGTGTTTTCACAGAGAAGCTCTGCTAAAGGCTGGGTAGAGATCCCCAAACCAGCTTAAAGGGAGCTAGCTCAGGCACCGCAATGCCAAGTGCCTCTGTAAACAGACTCCGTCTGAGCTCCCTGCTGGTGCAGCTGAACTGCTGGTGGTGCTGGCGCTGGTAGATGGAAGTCGGCCTTGGGCATCTTGGAGCTGCCCAGCCATTGCTTATGCAATGCTGGAGACACAGCTGGAGTTCCCTGGCAGGAGGAGCCCCTCTGGCAGAAGGCGCTGTCTCTGCAAACAATGGCTTCACATTTTCCGTTGTAAATAAACCCCCTAATCTGTTTTTTTTTTTAGCTCTTGTTCAGACAAATCACGTGGGCTTTGCGAACTGACCACTGGCTGGTGCAGGGCGCTGCTGTGGAGCTCTGCATGTTTTCATTTGGAGAAAAATATGGTCTTGATTTTTGCCGAATCTTGTTTCCAAAGTTGGGTTCTGCTAGTGGCCGGTGACTCATCCTGTTCCTGTAGCTATTGCCTGCCCAGGAGGTGCCCCAATATGTGTAACAACTGATGGCAGCTCGTCTGCATTGTTCTGATCCCACATTCCTGTTTGTTTCTCTCCTTCCTGACCTCAACCTAGCTGGTCCAAGTGATTATTACACAGACTACGTGGCTACCAGGTGGTACCGCTCTCCGGAGTTACTTGTGGGAGACACCCAGTACGGCCCTCCTGTGGATGTGTGGGCGATAGGCTGTGTCTTTGCAGAGCTGCTATCCGGGGTCCCCCTGTGGCCTGGCAAGTCTGACGTCGACCAGCTGTACCTCATCCGGAGAACCCTGGGTAAGTGTCCCTTCTGCATCGGTCAGAGCCCCGGTCTTCCYGATGCCTTTGCAGGACTAGAGCTTGCCCAGGAGGAGTTTCCTCTGTGGTGGGAATCAGGATTAGCCAGGAGTTGAATTTACCCAGTGGATCTCTCCCTTTAGTAGGTGCTGGCTTTATTTGAGGTGTTACTGTCCTTGAAAGGGAGCTGGGTTTTCCTGGCATGACTCACACCTTGTTAGGAGATTGTGTAGTTGGAGTAACAGATGCTGCTTCAGGTCCTGGCAGGATTTGGGGAAATGAAGTTGGCATCCACATGGGTGGTGTCTGTTCTTCAGAAAAAGATCCGTGGGGTAGAATTGGTTTCAGCTTGTATGAGCCAGCAGTGCCAGGCTGTGGCTAATAGGCTCACAATGGACAGGGCTGCGTAAGCAAGATCATTGCCTGCAAACTGCCTGAAACCGTTCTTCTACTCTCTTTAGCGGTGGTGGCCTCTGGGAAGCTGGGTCTGGTGCTGGGCAGTTTAAGAAAGATGTGGGATATGTTAGGTGACCACCAGGTGCCCTTCCCGGTCCCTTGGGGTGGCTCGGTGACTACCGGGGTGTGGGGAGCACAGGGCCAGCCCCACAGGAGGCACAGAAACACCTGCCTCTGCTGCTGTCCTTTCCACATCTTCAGCTGTCACCACACAGATAGAAAAATGAGATGCCTGTATCAGAAAGGACCAGGAATGTTTTGCATAAAGGTTTGAAAGATCCAGGTATTTTTCAGGGTACCAGCTATTGGTCCTTGCTTCTAGATAACGAATAGTTGGATTTAGTTCATCACAGCTTTGGAGGTCTTGTAAACATTGCAGRTGCCTGTTGATGGCTGTGTGCTTGGGAAAGGGAGTGTGAACATGGAAGTTTGACTGTTCCACCTGTTTGTCTTTATTCACCAAGGAATTTTAGGAGCCACTCCAGTTTTGGAACAGAGGTTAAATAAAAGAGCCATTATCTGTGTAACATTTAAATTAATCCAGTCTCATTGATTCTATTTGATGTTGGTGTGTAACATCTGATTTCTTGAGTGGAAAGGAACAAACCCCCACTTTTAATCGAAATTTGTTGGAATGAACTGAGAATTGTAATTTTTACTGAGCAGTTTATAAAACTATAAAGGTGACTAATGGCTTTAAACAGATAAGCTTCTTAGCTAGAAAATAGTTCAGCATCAATTGCTTCATCCTCCAGAAAACATTTATGCCTCCAGTGTTAGGTAAGTTATAGTTTATTTTTAATGATAGGGTTTCAGCCAGAAGAAATTCCCTTTGGATCCAGGTGATGGACTGAGGCAGTGCTTACAGAGAAAAGCTCCTTGGTCAAAGCTGTGTAATTATGGTAGTTTGGCTATTGTACTGGCTCTTTTGTTACGGATTTCATTTTAACATTTTGCTTGCTCTGAGCTGCTCTAAGCTTCAAAAAAGGGCCATGAAGCTGCATTGGGGCAAAGCTACAGCATGTTCCTGTTGGTGCTGCATTTCAGCTCTTTTCTAGACAACATCCTCAGGAGTGTACAAAAAGAATTTTCACCCAATATGAGTCAAATGTTAATGAAGCTGGAACACTTGTGGTTAGCCCATCCCCTTCCAGCAGTCAGAGAAGACAGGAGTGTTTATGCAGACAGGCTGCCTCCTGGGAACCCTTTTCCTTTGAAAATACTGCAGCGCAGCATTAATGTGGAGAGCATGCCGGCAGAGCCCTGCTCACCCTCCCTCGAACAGACCACACCAACAAAGCGTGCCCACGCTGCCATGCCGCCACCTCCAAAACAAACAGTGGCTCCTGCCAGTTACTCATCAGAGCGCTGGGCTGGCCCATCGTGTCTGATGTGAGCAGGGGAGTTAGCTGCTGATCTGATCTTGCTCAACGCTTTGGGAAGGATCCCTGGCTGAAGCTCCGTCCTGTGGCATGGCTGGAGTTTCAGATCCTGGTAGGTGTTTGCACAGCACCCTCTAGCTATGATGCTGAGACACGTTCCCCCACTCACCGACACACAGATCTGGAGTTCGGCCAGCGCACAGTGGAGGTACAGGTGCTGGCACAGAGCAGACGTGTTTGTGCAACTTAGAGCCTTGCCCACCTCATTCCCTGGCGTTCTACTGAGGGGTGTTTTTTGCTAGTGCAAATCCAAATTTGCAGTTACCCAAATAATGCAGTGATAGGATCTAGGCATTTAGYGTGGGGAGATATATAGAAATGTGTATTTTTCAAGGCCCCCAGCTGTAGTGGCCACAGTTCATAAAAGCCACTCTGCTACACAGCAGAGAAACTCAGAGCCTGGAAAAGGCACAGCAGCTGAGTACTCCTGCTCCAAAAACTGCTCCCACCAGCTGAATTTCTTTGAGCTATTTACAGCATGAGGCCCTGGGCAGTTGTGACTGT
Source organism: Phoebastria nigripes (assembly GCA_035582835.1). NCBI lineage: Eukaryota > Metazoa > Chordata > Aves > Procellariiformes > Diomedeidae > Phoebastria > Phoebastria nigripes. The sequence goes on along the minus strand of JAYKAV010001445.1, from coordinate 1,550,916 downwards.
GGGCAGCTGGAGCTGTGTGGCCCWGCCTTTCATTCAGAGCAGTCACACGGCTGTGGGATCACTGATGTCCTAGATGGATGTTAGTTTTCACAAAAGAACATTTAATCAGCTCACTTGATGGTACTCCATCCCTTTAGATGTTCTCTCAGATGGTGTCAGCCTTGTTAGAGGCTATAAGCTTGTTCAGTGCAGGCACTGTAAAAACAGCAAATTAATCTGACTTTGGTTTTTTTATTCTTGATCAAAGGGGATCTTATTCCCAGGCACCAGCAAGTGTTCAGCACCAACCAGTTCTTCAGCGGGGTAAGAATTCCAGACCCAGAGAGCATGGTAAGAGCTCCCTCCAGACACACTTCCCCTGAGCCCAGCGCTAACCAGCAATCTATCTGCAGCGCTAAGGAGACATGGTGTTTGGACAGAGAAATGTTCCTGCTTCTTTTGACCCAGAGTACACGTGCTATCTGCCTTGGAAGTACAGCTGGAAAAGCCTCGCTTGCTCAGCTTGACCAGTCCTTTGCTGCGCAGAATTTTTTCCCTGTCCAAAAGCTTTGCCCTCTACTTTGCCGATGTACACTAGAATATTATTTGGAGGTGGCTGAACCCCTCTCTTGACATTTTAACCGATACCCTGTGTAAAAGCAGTCAAACAAATGCTTAATCTCTGCTCCTTCTCCCCGCTTCTGGTGGCACAGCAGCCAACCTACTCATCCTCAGTAATGCCAGGCAGCTCCCCTCTAAGCACATGAAGTGACAGATGCATTTTGTGAGGTACAGGTCATGTTGCTATGGAAAGCTGGTTCACTGTACCCTGATGAATGAAAAGCTTGCTAATATGAGTACACTCACTTTTCTTTTTTCCCTCCAGGAGCCGTTAGAAATGAAATTCCCTAATATTTCATATTCTGCTTTAGCTCTCATGAAGGTAAGAAAATTGCAGCTAGCGGAGGAGCTCTGCACTGAGACTTAGCAAATGCAGTCTGTTTTGCTTATCAGCTGCTAAATGGTTTGAGAGTTGGCTACTGAATTATCAGAGATTCATTGAAAAATAGAGCTGGAGGGGATCTGGAGAGGACTTTTAATCCAGTCCTCTCTAATCCACTCATCTTTACCATGGAGGTGGAAAACATATTATTCCCTTACTAAGATGCAGTGAATGGAAACTGTGAGGATGGAGACATTCAAAAGAAGGTGCAGCTGTGGATAGTACTAGCTACGCTAAACACTGGAACAACACAGCTAGTGCCATAGTGGATTCCCCTGTTTAAGAAAGTTGTTCTAGTTCAAATGAAAGGCTTAACTGGTTTTTGAGGCTTGATGGTTTGCTACACCATATAATTGTAACTGCCCCTCTAGCCACAATTTCTATTACTGCCTTGTGGCAATTGTTCAGTATTAGCTGCTTTGCAAGCTTCAGGCTGGCTCTGAAAAGCCACTCTTAGAATCCATTAAAAAAAAGATTAACGCATGTGTCTGTGCAAATACTCGTTGGCTGTGGTGAGTAGCTGGAATTGTGCAGACCTGTTTAACGAGCATTTTGTGTGATCCTTTACTTCATCTTTTCTAAGGGTTGCCTTCATATGGACCCTGCAGAGAGGCAGACATGTGAGCAGCTGCTGCAGCATCCCTATTTTGACAGCATTAGGGAGGCAGCGGATSTGGGGAAAGAACATGAAAAAACAGCTCGGAAACCAGCCAGGATGACTCGGAAGCACATGCCAGGGGTAACATTTTCATAATAGTGTTTAACGTTCTGTGCCTAAGGAGGGGACTGGTTCTCCTTGTTTGGCTCCCAGGGGTGGGCTTATGCTGGCAGTTAACGGTGARAGAGAGCTCCTGCATTGGACCGATCTTAATTTTAGCCCGAGGAGAAAATGAACCTCCTGGCTAAAGAGTAACTCAGTACAAACTGAATTCTGCATTGCAGCYGCGTTGAGTCAGTGGGGATAAGCAGCACAGCGATGTGAAAGATTGGGTTTATCCAGGAATGTGCATTCCTGACAAAGTGTAGCAGGATAGGTGAACAAACTGGACGGGCTTGCGTGGCTGGTTTAATTTGGAGTTCTCTGGGATCTGTTTGGTGCTTTTGAGTCCCAAATTATGGAGATGGCAAAAATGCCCAGTTCCATTTGTAACTGCTGATGGGATGTGATCCCTTACTCAGTTCCAGACGTTACACAATGCACTGGGTGTTTCTGCAACTGGAGTTGCCAAGCAAATGTCTCCCTACCATTTCAGTCTTTCCAGACTCCAGCCCAAGTCTCTAGATCCAGCCTCATGATGAGAGTCATTCAGCAGTTCTTTCTTCCTGTGAGCCACATTCCCCATGACAGCTGTAACACTGAACTGGGAACACACAGGGAAGTTGGAGGTGTAGGATGGAGAACTGCTACAGCATATAAATTCCTGGATCAAACTGATTCGCCTCTTCCATTTCTATGACATAGGATATGACAGTAATATTTTTCTCGCCCTGGATGACTGGAAGAAATAGCTTTAATGAGCTGTTCTGGTTGCAGCCCAGTTGTAGAACACCAGATCCATGACTCTCTGTTTGAAAAGTACAGGATTACAGTATGAATAAGTTTTATAGCTTATATTCCTTTTTGAAAAATGAAATGCATGCTTTATTCTCAAACACACACACACACTATGTAACTTTTCCTTTAGTTACAGTGCCTGCCTCAGTTAACCAGTAGTAACGTTCTGCCAGCTTTGGACAGCAAGAAGTACCGCTGCAAAACAAGGAAATCAGACTACCATTTCCCTAACATCTAACCGGACAGTGGCTTAAAAACTATTTATTGTTCAAAGTTCAAGTCATTCAGAATTTATAAAATGAAGATATATGTGGTGGAAAACTAAATTAATACATGTCCCGACATACACAAAAGTGGTCTGTAAAGTAATGTACTCTGGGTCGCTAATGGAAGGAATGTGATGCACATGTCAGTGTTCTGTGTACAAAGGAAAATACATTTGTTTTGCTTTAATTGGTGATTGTATACTGGTTCAGGATTACTGCAACCCAGTGTTTACAGTGTGAATTTGAAAACTCTTGCCGATCTATCACCTGTATTTCAGACTTGGCAGAAGAACTGCAACCTTGACAAACAAATCAGAGTCCCGCTGTGTCCAAACAGCCCCGGTCTAAAGCAGTATTGCTAAGTCACTGATCCTGCAAGGAACCGTCAACGTATAGCCTGCGCGAGTAGAAGACAGATGTATGTGTTTGTGGAGCCAAGCCTGAAGAGAGGCTAACTGGTCCAGTTAGTTATAAACCTGCTGAAATAGCACTGCTTTAAAGATATGTCTGTCTGTCTTACTGCATTTATAGATCACAAAGTATTAAAAGTACTGGTAATGCCTTGGACAGGCACTGTTACCAGGAGGAGAACCTATAAAGAATAAAACCTGTTGTTTCTTTAGTCTTTTCGGAGTTTCTCCTGCCTGTTTCTTCCTTGCATTACGAGGTTGTTTTTATTTGCTGTTTCTGTCAATAGTGAAGTCACTTGCCTGTAGTGTTACAGAAATAGTTTTTATCAAAAATAATTCATGAATATAATTCATAACATTGGCCAGACACAGGTAGGAATTCTACCTAAGCATATGTATTAGAATGATTCTTGGGTTTTGTGTAATCTCAGGATGTAATGTTGTGTTGATTTTGAATAAAAGAAATGTAGCTTGTTTTTCCAATTTACTGGATGCGTTTTACTGTATAAAGTTTTACTACTGGGCAAGGAACATCCTCTTTCTACTTGAAACCTAGAGCAAAAATGTTTTCTTTTCCCAGTACTGTTCTGTGTTCAACAACAGTAAAAGCAATTTCAATGGGACAGATGCCATATCCTTACAGAGCGTGCCCGTCTACCTTTTATTTCATATTATAATTTAATATATTTTAATCTTGCCTGTTGTTTCCATGGATAGTTTTGGTTACGCTCAGAAAGCTGTGGCGTTCCAGTATTTTCTGTATGGATATTCAGCCGTCTAACCCTGTACACGTGCAAGGTACCGCAGCGCTGTAAGCAGCAGCCAGCCTGGCAGTCAGCCCCCAGACACAGCCCGGGGCAGTGCAGGCTGGAGGGACCTTCACTTCTGGATGCCGCTCCTGCCCGCTCTGTCCCAGGAGATACCAAGAAGAATCAGCCCCATGATGCAGCTGGTGCAAAATGTTATCCTTTCCGGTGCATGGCACCATTTCCTGCAGAGGACAAGTTGACAATCGCGGATAAGAAAAGAGACTCTCAGTTACACAGACGCAGCCGTGTCTGAGACATCACTATGAAATCTGCTTTCTTGGAGTCGTTGCCCACCGCCTTTCTCTCCCCTACCACCAAAGCTAGGAATTTGACTAAAAATGCTATATTCCTCCTGAGGATGAATCATTCTCTTATTTAGCGGGAGTGATAGGGATGCAACTAAAGAGGTACACAGAACTAATTTAGTCCATGTCAGCATACAGCAAAAGCGTGTGCGAGGGCATATCTAAGAGACCCTGCTTCTCCACAAATACAGCGAGGCTCAGTTCCTCGGCTCCGCGCTGATGAGAAGGTTAGACTGCCCGTCTGCACATCACTCCATTTAAAACAAACAGAGGCTACGCGAGTCAAAGCGTGAAGAACAGAAAACRGGCCCATAAGCTATTTTATTAAATCGTCACCCATTGACTGGGCGAGATTCTCAGAGTAAACAGCGCTCGTTCCCACAGCATCAACAACGTGTAATAAAAGCGTACAGCGCTGCTGTTTCACAACACTGACGTTCTTCCCACTGTCATTTTGCACAAGAATTTCTGTGCAATAAAATATTTGAAAACTTCTAATAACTGATGCATTAACAGCTTCCTATAAAAACAGGAAAAAAATGACTATGCACAGAAGCCTGCCTTCTCTGTTGTTGACTCACCGTATGGGTTAAGCTTAATAAAACTTAATTGCATAAAAGATTGCATGCAGCTTTTAAGGCTGGATTGGGAGACCTGGGCTTATTTCCATACCTGGAAATACAGTAGTGTCCACAACTTAATTTATGCAACATACGATAAATACTGTGAAATCAAATACATCTCAGTTATGTGCAATTGTGTTTATTCTAAATCCAGCTCCAGCTCTAGGTTTGGCAGTGCCTGCTGAAGGATGCGAACAGTAGTTTCTTTCTGTCTTATTCCAGGAAGGTCACTCAGATACAAATATTCAAGGTTCCTATAAATATTTAAAAAGAAAAGTCAGCAACTGCTATTTAACTGTTGACACAGAAATTAGACAAAGGATTATTCTACCATAGTTATTTTGAGTATTTTAAAAGGTTACTGGTTCTAATGGAAGTTTTTTTCTGAAGTGGGTGCTTAAAGTTTGTACCTCACCGTCAGTTCAGTCCTTCTACACAGCTTAAAAAGAGATCCTGGACCCCCCACATCATGAAGCTTCCTTTATATACAATAGTATTTAATAATTTCAATAGCAATTTAGTAAAAGTTATTTTAATGTGAATAATTAGAGTAATATAGAAAGTCCTTAAAAATAAATTTCTGTAGGATGAAATCCAAGTCACCACATCACCCACTTGTAGATGTCTATTAACTCCGTGTAATACTAAACAGCTCCGAGTTACTTTAAGGCCACGGTTCAATAAAGCACCTATGGATGGTGCGCAGTATCCAACCCATAGTGCTTCCCATGCCTGAGCGCTAGAAAACACAGCTCTGCCCCAAGACCTTTCAGGCTACAGTGAGCACGAGGTAGCCGAGCGATAGGAAGCAGAGTGAGGCGTAGAAAGACAGTAAAAGTTACAGGACGCCGTCAAAGCCTGCCCTGAAAAGGAACTGCAGCAGGAGTAGAAACCAAGGTGATCATTAATTACTCATTCTCAAGGAAAACCCACCTCGTGTGCTAACGTGAAAGGAAGCTGTACACATTCACTGCTCTTGCAAAGGTTGTGTGTCGGCAGAGAGCACGTGTCCTGCTCTGATTTGTGCAGCAATCAACACTGCGTAAGTTACTTCAAGTGTAAATGGGAGATGCTGTGCTCAACTCTGAGGACAGAAGCGCAACTATGGATTGATGTACTGCAGCAGATGATTCTGGCTTTCTCAGCTGCAGGCCTCAGTGCTACACAACTCCCTGACACCAGCCTTAAAAGGCTGATTAATATGTGTATGTTAATCCACACGTCTCTTCAGAGCTATCCACAACGCTGCCTTCAACACTTCCTGCAGTGGCAGTGCCATCCCTCCCAGGCTGTCATTCAGGTCAGTCCCCAAACCCAGCCACCCCACAGCCCCACACACGTCTGAAACAGCCCAGAAGCATTCAGACTTTAGCCCTTCAGTCAACACAACCCCCAAACCGCGGGGTGGTAACAGCTAGGGAGCAAGACCACCTCAGCAGCTCACGTACGTCAGCTTGTGAAGTGCAACGATGCCTTTATCTGTGACATTCCCACAGGAAATTATCTTCAGCTGGAGGAGACTCTTCTGTAGATTCTTCGTCTCGCTGAGCCTCTGCAGACACTCGTCCTGTATGTAAATACACTTCTGGAGCTTGATTTCTGTAACATGTTCAAGACCATCTGGAAAGACAAAAATGAGTACTTGCTTCAGAATACCAAGAACAGCCCGTACTCCTGAAGTTCTCACTCGCCAATTTAGTAACCGCCTCCAAAACCACACAGCAACATGCTCCTCTATACAGTGAGGCCGTAACGCACAATGAAGCTCCAAAGTCCCTTTATGGGACTTCAAATACATGAAAACCCCAGGGTTTGTATCCTTTTGGTAAGATTCTAGGAGCTTTGACATGGGCAAGTAACAAAAAAAGCTCTGCAAGTTTGGGAGATAAACAATGACTCTGAATTAGGAACATGATAATGCAGGAAATTCAAGGTCCCCTGCCAATAAAAAAATAAAATGGTCTGTTCCCCATTTTGGTTTTTGTTATTTAAAGGAGACCTGAAACAATCTCTTCTTTATTTTGTAAGAAACTGAGAGCTTGCTGCTTTTTTTTTGTCTTTGAAGACATCATAAATGCCTGGAGAACAAGCAGTATTATGACTTCACAGACACCAAAAACATCACTTGGTTTAGAAGAAAAAGAATATTTAAAGTAGTGCTTTTTGCTACCAACTACTTAACTATGAACTCAATGAAATGGCAAATCTTTGTCGCACTTCCTTAGTGCTGCTGTCACCTCAGGTAAGGGCTGATGAAGTTCCCAGTCTCTTTCTGCTTCACACCACCTCCAGCAAAATCTTAGGAACTGCTGAACATTTGTAGAGCCATTTTAAGGAAAAAAGAAAAAAAAAAAAAAAGATTTCAAAAGATTTCTCTATAACTTACCAAGGAACAAGAAAATGACCCAGTTATTCGTATTTTGATGCAACTGAAAGAACTAAGACCCTTCACTATAATTTTTGCACGGCTGTGTCTACATTACCCAAATAGTCAAATCCTCTGTACATGATGCAAGAGTCAGTGGCATTAATTGCTTCTATCTTGTATTTCCCCAAGGGCCCCGTTGGGAGGCCGTTGTAGTCCTGCTGCCATTTCTGATAGCCTTGATAGCGCACCAGGGCACCACATCGCAACAGCCATTCTGAAGCTGCCCTGTCAGGGCCAACGGCTTGTATACGTTCGTAGTCCACTCTGCCAAGACAGAAAGAGCATTCACACAGTTTCTATAATGCAGCAGATTTATTGTCTTTACGGTAATACTACTACACAACAAATATTTGGGTTTGTGCATGATAAGATGTCAGAAAAGTGAGAATATGATTTACTGCAAGTGGTATAATTATTTGGATTGTGCTGTTCTTAATCAGCCTGGCATAGGTTTTTTTTAAACTTGTTTTAAATGGCAGTCACTTTTGGTAAAAAAAGAAAGAATACAAATGCAACTTGACTTGGCATGTGTTAACCCTTCTAATTGATTGTTTCCTTCCACGTCTGTAAGGAGGGATAAAAAACGCCTTTCTCTACCCACAGTAAGGCTTTACAACAACTGCAAATTTGTCCCCCAAACATATTTTGATTATATAAAAACTGAACATTGCCTGTCACATCTATGTCATTCCTGAAGCCTTCTTCTCAACAATTACAATATTTCAAAAAGACACACTTCAGCAATTAGTTAAAACTCCTGGATCCATTCAGTTAAAGGATATCTTAATCTAGCGAGCAATGCTGAAGACAGAAGCAGAGACCTGGAAGAGACTCCTGTCTGGTTGAGCTTCCTGCCCCGTTACAGCAATCAGCTACACCATGCACCCCTTTCCACAGAACTAGAAGACATAAGGCAAAACTATTACCTACTGGCAAAAGTTACGGGCAGAGAAAGTTTCACAGAGAAAGGCATTATCTTTCTAAAAGTAAACGTGAAACCCTTGTGTGACTGAATCACATTGTAAACGATGGGTTGGTTAGATGCTTTTCTGAATAAGTAAAGGGGGCATGGTTGTGCTACCGGCTTAAATGCAGTCGGGGCTCAAAGACCGGCATTTAGGGAGAGAGTCCACATCGCCAGCTTGCCTCGGCCACCCCGGGGAGGGGAGCAAAGCACACACCTTCCCCTGGAAGGCCACAGCTTTGTAACTGTAAACAGGTAAGGCACGACCCCTGCCAAGCACCCACATGCAATCTGGGGGAAAAGAAGAGCACTGATAATAGAAAATATTCTCTCCAGTCCTGGGACTTAACGCTCCCTGCTTCACAAACGGCGCAGTGGATACGTGGGCCCCGTTAATTGACTTGTGCACACCGAATCACTCTTACTTGTTGAACACGGCATTCAGCCATCCCCAGAAGCGTCTGCAGGCGCCCGGCGGCGGCGGCTTGCTTAGGCTGCACACCGGCTGCACGAGTTTTCCCAACAGCATCATGTTCTTGAAGAAAAGGAGAGAGGGGAACCGGAGATGTTATTTGGAGTGTCAGCGACAGCTCCCGAAGCCGCAGGACGGGCGGCCCGTACCCGGCTTCCCCTCAAGGCCTAACCACGTCTGTCAGTCCAGCAGGAACGATGGCTGCAGGGGAAGCCCCGGGAATCAGCGCCCTGAGGGGAGGCCCCACCGCCGCCTCAAGGTTCGCCCCGCCCGGGATCCCCTCCCGCCGGGCTGCCTCCAAAGCGCGGACGCCGACCCGACCCGACCCGGCCCGGCCCTCCCCCAGCCACCCCTCACCGCCGCGGCAAAGCGGGCGCGGAGGAGGAGCCCGGCCCGGTGTGTACCGCCGCCCCCAAGATGGCGGCGGCGCTGCTGCGGCGGCAGCGGGCGGGCGGCGGCGGCGGGGCCGCGGCGCTGTGGCGGGCCCAGCGCCGCCAGCGCAGGTGAGGCCGCGGGGCGGGAGCGGGGGGCGGCCCTGCCTGAGCCCCGCCGCCTCCTCCTCAGCGTGTCCGCGTAGGGTCCTGCCCGCGCCCCCTCACCTCTTCGCGGGAGGGCGGCCACGGCGGGACGGGGCCGGGCCGTCGCCCTCCCCTCAGGGTCGGGGCGGCAGGCGGGCTGCCCCCCGGGCAGGCAAACATGTCCCCGCAAGAAGGCTGTCGGGGTGAGCTTACGGCCGTGTCTGTCTCCGTGCAGCACTTTCGACGTGGCGGTGGTGGGCGCGGGAATCGTGGGGCTGGCCTCCGCCCGGGAGCTCGTCCGGCGGCACCCCTCGCTCGCCTTCGCCGTGCTGGAGAAGGAGAAGGAGCTAGGTATGGTGCCGGTGTCTTCCTCAACCGTGTGTTTGGGGTTACCTGGTGTCAGTCTGTCAGAAACCTTTACTGAAGGACACACTCGCCAAAACCTCAGTATTTCATGAGGGGAAGCTCTGCTTTTGGGTGGGCGAGCAGCAGTGGAAGAGCATCTGCCCTTGTCGCTGAAGTGGGTGATGGATTCCACCCCACCCCGGGAAGAGCATCTTCGTTTCCAGGCACCGCTGGCTTTGCCCTGATTGGGGATTTCTTCCTCCCTTCGCCCAGGGACACGTCCTTCGGTGGAGAAGCAGAGTTGTCATCAGTCTGCGCTTCGCTGCGGGGACTTCAAGCTAGGACTTTAGGTTAAGAAAGACTGAACATTGCTGCTTCATTGTTTGAAAGCAGCAGGTCTCACTGGCCTGGGCTCCAGCAGCAGCAGGGATTTCAGGGAAAAGGACAAGGAGGGTGAATGACTCAAGTAAGGAGCAGTGCAGATTGCAAAGGCACAAGGGCAGGTCTGGTTTAGTGCTGCACAGAGCAGGAGGCAGAGAGGATGAGCTGAGAAGTGGTGCCAGGATGGCTTTTTGGTGGGACGTGAGGAGAAGAGTGAATAGCAAACAGTGATGGTTGGTGGGTAGAGAGGGAGGGTCGGGAAGTAGAGCTGCTTAAAAATGTCTGGGAGCTGCTGGTCTGAGCAAAGTCTACACCTGTCTGTTAATTGCCAGAACTGTAAACCACAGTCGTGTGCCCCGTGTTTCTGGATATCCCTGTATGTGCTGTGCAAGGTGCTGTCATTTGCACGGCAGGTTGAAGGTAAAGAACTGACACAGGGATAACTGGGAAGGTATCGCTAGTTACTGACCCAGCATTAGCCAGAGTAGAATGGCACAGCTCCCAGCATTGCTTGCTTACACAGGAAATCTTGAGGCACTCTGCACCTGGGCATCTGTCCCGGCTTTGAAATAAGAAAGAATGAGCCCTGTTGCTTCATTGAAAGCTTTTCTCGCTCGCTCAAGTACGGACACAGGTTCATCATAAGCAGTCTTTTCACACCAAGTGCTTATGCAGATACGTAGTCACTCAGGGTAGGTAGGAGCAACCCCAAGGGATCACGTCAGTGGCTAACTCAAAATAAGACCTGTGAGCCCAAGCTCTCGCTTTAAATAGCTCCGTCAGCCAGGCTATACATTGCTCTTGAGATGTTACATGTATGATATGAAGTGGCTTTTTATCCCCAAGACGGGACATACATCAAGTCCTTAAGAGTTGTGTGAGTGCAAAGCAGGAATTTCCTTTGGGAGTCAATACGTTAAGAGGGAGAACCTGCCCAAATTACTTCAATAAAAATGTTTATGATATTTTTCACCTCTATGTTACTTAGTTACAAAGAGGAAATAGCAACCTAATCCAGTTCACAAATACTTGAAAAGCCTACCAGGCCTGCCAGCACGTCCAAAGAAATTGAGGATCGCACAGACATTATGTTAGATGAGGCCTTTAAGGATGCCTTTCATTTGAAAAGTTGAATTTCTTAATATTAATTTTAACATGTAGAAAACTTTGATTGATTGGCCTGCAGTTGTAGCTCTTGGAGGAAAAACTTGTGATTTTTTTTTTTTCTTTTTTTCTTTCCCCTGTTGATTCAACACATTGCAAGCTGTGATGGTTTATTATTAACTAGGTCTTGCTGTGTCAGTATTTTTCTAGCCTTTTGAGACCAAGGGATTGTGTTTGCTGTGCAGTTACCTTATTTGAGCATCTCTTGTTGTAATGCTGATTTAGGGCAGTACCTCAAATTGCTCACTCTTCTGACAGCTGAAGTAATTAAGGTATGAACCAATCATGGGAACATATATTTTAATAATGTATTTTTCTTTCTATTTAGCTCATCACCAGAGTGGACATAACAGTGGTGTGATTCACAGTGGAATTTACTACAAACCCGGATCTCTGAAAGCTAAGCTGTGTGTGCAGGGTGCAGCCCTCTGCTACGAGTACTGTGACCAGAAGGGAATACCATATAAACAGTGTGGGAAGGTATAGGAACTGCGGTGTGTTCTTATTTTACCTTTGGAAACTGAGACTGTATAATGTATGTTATAATGTATGTTACAATGTATAGCATAGGCCTGGCTGTGGTCTTTCTCCCAAGAGACAAGTTTCTGCAACACTTACTACCTTCAGGATGAATGTGCCTTTTTGTTTTCTTCTTTCCAGCAACTCAAATCAGTTCCTTTTCTGGGCCTAAATAAGAATTCTCCTTATCTAGGGGCTGAGCTGAAATAGCCCAGTAACGATGGAAGCCAGGGCCCATGTAGAGCCACTAGCTCCAAGGAACACAAAGGCTCTCTCAGTATGTGCATGCCATACTTCTTGGCATATCGGGCTCTGAAAAGACATGGTGACTTGAAAACAGCTCCAGGCGTGACCCAGCTACATGCATTTATGCCATGTTACATCCAGCTAACACAGCCTGAAATGCTGAGGACAGAAGAGTGGCTGTACTGACTCAGCTTGGGGTCTGCCCAACCCTATATCCTGTTTCTGGAAGTGTCTACAAACAAGAGACCCAGGAAGGAATGAGAACAGGACAAGCAAATTATTAATTCTCCCAGCTTCCAACTATTTTCAGCTCAGTTTATTTTCTGAGCCTGATCTGTTTTGTCTGTAGTGACTCTCAATGGATTTCTCTTCCAAGTGTATTTCAAGTAAAAGCTTTTGCATCAGAGCATACTTTGATGATCCAGAAATCAACCACCCACTGCATGAAGAGTTACATCATTTTGAAACTGGCTTCTACAAGCTTCATCTGATGGCCCCTAGTCCTTGTGTTGGAAGAGGTGGTGAACAGTCGATCTGTGCTCACGCACTCCCAAGTTGCACATAATTTTATATCCCCTCCTCCCCCAAAGTCATCCCTTCCAGCTGGTGAGCCTTGGTCTGCTCAGTCATTCTTCTTAGAGAAGCTTTTTCATGACTCTCTCTGCCCTGTCTTCATTCTCTGAACCGTTTCTAGTTTAATGCATCTTTGATACAAGATGAGGACCACAACTGTGCACAGCATTCAAGGTGTGGTCAGACTCTGGATTTTTGCAGTGAAATAGTTCTCTGTATTATCCTGTATCCTTTTCCTAGTTGTTCCTAACATTCAATTTAGGGCTTTTCAGCTGTCACTAGGCATTGAGCTGATGCTTCCATAGGATTGTCTATCCTAACCCCAAGATCTTGGTCCTGAGTGATAACTTTGAACGAGGATTCCATCATTTTATACGTGAGGCTGAGACTGCTTTTTCTATGATCATCATTTCACACTTTGCATCGAATTTCATCTGCCATTTTGTTAGTCGCTCGTTCACCTCGGAAGGTCCCTCTGCAGTTCTTTACAGTCAGCTCTTCTCTGAACCACCTTGAGTCACTTTAAACCGTCGTCTGACTTTCTCACCTCCCTGCCCCTTTCCAGGTTGCTCATAAACATCTTGGACAGCGTGAGCCTTTCTCTTAGAAGTGCAATGCAGACCCTATCTGATGTGACAAGCGCCCTAGCTCAGCAGCCACTGAGAGCTGGGTGCAGATCTCTCCCAGCTCTGGGGAGCAGAGCTGGGATCCTTGGATGTGGCAGTGTTGATGGGCCCTGCACCAGTGCGGCTGGTGTTTGTCCTGGCCTGGCTGTGCACAGTGTTCATGCTGTGCTTCCTGCGCTGCAGCGCTGGTCACAAGATGGCACTGTGGATTTGTGCAGCAATACACCTGAAGTTACAAGCCTGCTCTCAACTCAAAGCACCGAGACGTGTGATGCGCTCTGTAGGAGTCAATTTGGGCTTGGGCAGGGCTAGCACTGACCCAGCAGCATTGTTGGTCATTTGCTGACACTGAATTTGTGTACTGCCACATCGCCTTCCCCAGCGGTGTTTATTCCAGGGAAGATGATGTTGAGGCTTTACAGCTAGTTTTACATAAAGCAGCCCCAGGCTTGGAGAACTTAGTGCCTTCTCGATGCAAAGATGCCTGTGTTGCCAGACCCGAGCTAGGCCTGGAAGTAGTATGGTCTGTGCAAACCTGGCACGGATAATTCATAGTCTGGATAAATCTCTTGTGATAGTTGTGAGCTAACTACATGGTTAAACGAAGTGAAGCTGGTACAATTCAGTTCAGACACCATGTCAGAACACGTCCTTACTCTCTTATCGAGACTGTTTGAGATTTGTACATCTTGGGTTAAGTTCAGTTTTATTTTTGGAAGCATCTCAGTGGCTCTTTAAAATCATATTCACTTCTTTCACATCCAGATTTGTAGTCTCGTGGTACTTTTAGCAAATATTATCCATTGATAGTAACTTAAACTACAGTTTAACATTTGTTTTTCACTCTCCTTAATATATTAGTGCTTTCTCAGTAATAATAGTTATTTATGGAATCTTGTGCAACTAATGGCTCAAACCACATTTTTCCCCCCTTGATTTATAATTCACTGTTCACTCATTCACTATTGCTTGCTTGTTAGCTTGGGCTTGATGCCAAACCTGAACTGACTTTGTATATTTTGCTCACTGGTGTGCCGCCTTATCTTTTTCTGAAGCTAATTGTAGCTGTTGAACAAGATGAAATTCCAAGACTCAAAGCTCTGTATGAAAGAGGGCTGCAGAACAACGTCCGAGGTCTGAAACTGATTGGAGCAAAAGAAATACAAGCGAAAGAACCCTTCTGCAGGGTAAGGGATTTGCTTATTTTTATTTGGCATATAAGACCTCATTTTCTCAGGTGACATTATTTTTTAATTTAACATAAATATGTTTCTGGCCTTGAGGTAATTTGCATGGGTGACAACTTCAAAAGAGCCTGAAAACCCAGAAGAAATATAATTGTCAACAACAAAAAAAAAGTATCCATTTATTTCTGGAACTTTTTAGCTCAGCCCAATCCTTTATACGCATTTGCCATTACATACACATCAGACCAGGTCTAACACAACATAAGGTGATCCTGCAGAATCTTTCTTGGTGACACTTACTTTCACCTCAAGTTTCTCCTGCTCACCTGTTCCCATTCTCTTGCTCGTCAGTTCATAGTTCATCAATTCTCTGTGTGCTGAAGTCATAAAGAGCTGCTGCTGCATTAATTGCAGATGATGTGCTGGCTGTTTCATAAGGGCCAGCATTCACAAATTAGAGAGCAGGTAATCCATTTCTCTTGCAGCCTACAAAAGGAATCAGAATTATTTGAGTCAAAGTAGGAGACTCTGTAGTCCCTTAGTCCCTGTGCAGGACTGAATTTATAGGCAAATGGACAGAGCCTACAAGTTGTTTGAACTTCATCCTTTTTCCAGCTTTACACAGAGGTGTCCTCGCTGATGTATATGCTCAGGAACAAAAAAACAGTTCTCCCACCAAAGACAATGAGTGATTTTTATTATTTTTTTTAATCTTTAATTTTTTTCCCCTTCTTCTTGCAGGTGCTTGCTTGCATGTTTTTGTGGTTGATAGGCAGATTTTCCTTTGCCCGGGTTAGAGCTGCTATATCTGAGTTTATGCTGAGATGATCCTGTTCCTTCCCACTAAAATTATTTAACTTACACTAAAGCTTTGTAGTGCAGCAATGAAAATTCCTTCCCATCTGTAAGTGCAGATTTGGATCGAGCCAATTTCAGTCCAGTTGCTTCCTACACATGTGATTGTTAGGTAGCGCTTAGGTAGCACTGTGTTTATTTTCACAGCAGGAGAAATGTGAGTAGTTTATGGAATACAGACTGTATCCGCTCCTTAAAACATTCTTTGCATGTTCAAGATCCAGCTGAGCATTTACTTCTGCCAATAAGTAGATTCAGATGGGTGTTACTTCATTGGCTTTGGTTTCCTGAGATGAGTCCTTTCCTCGTAAGCAAAGGGAACTTGAATAGTGTTATAAAGCATTGCACTGTATATCAAGTGGAGAGGAAGGTTTTGTGTAAGATACAGTTTTACCAACCATTCTGGTTGTCTTGGGCATGTAAATGGCCCCTGCTATTGTAGTATCTGAGTGGCTGACAGTCTTTTAGTGTAGTTACACTTGCAGCATCTCTCTGAGATAAAGCAGTCCTACTATCCTTATTTTATAGCCAGAACTAGGAAAATATTGTGATGCCATCTAGCATGATAAAAATTATGTGAGAAACTGAGCCTTTCTGGTATAAAGATAGTAAAACGTCTCTGAGAAACATTAAAAATTCTAGCTACAAGCTGGACTTGAACCTTGCTTTCTGCTAGGACAAGTATAGGCTGTTGTCTAATTCAGAAGAGACTTTGCTCTCTGATGTGCAATGCARTAACTGTTGAGATGATATCTTTTAGCCTTGCAGGAGGCATTGGCAAGAGCCATGCATCAGGTAGAACTCCCATGTGACCATTTGGAGGTGGAATTGCGTAGTGCATGGTGAAAAATAAGTACAGCTGAAACCAAGGTTAGGTAACTTGTTTTATCATTAAGTGCTCTGTCAAGAAGACTTGTTTATGCTGTAGTTACACGATCACTTAATCCACCCTAAGTAATTTTCGCCGGACTAGTTGTCAGCAAACATGAACTCTGGAGCCGGCACATGGAGAGACTAGGAACAAGCAGCCAGGGATGGGGAGACAGCGGTACTCCCTTCTCAATGGCAATGCACATTATTCCAGATGAAATATTCTCTGTATTGAAGACCAAAGTCCACATGCAGCCTTCACTGTCCTTCTGTATCTTAATACTGTTTCAGGGTCTGATGGCCCTTGACTCTCCATATACCGGCATTGTGAATTATAAGCAAGTGGCCCAGTCCTATGCTGAAGACTTCCAGGAAGCAGGTGGGACGATCTTGACTGATTTTGAAGTTACAAACATGGAGATGGCTAAAGAAAGTTCTTCAGAAAGTGAAGATGGTAAGGCAGTTTTTTGCCCTCCATTTACTATGGTCCTGCCAAAGATTTTGTTTGAAACACATTTGCTTTAACTGAAATCACATTTCTGAACCTTTCTGTCTCATAGGGAAGAGACAAAATGCAAAATTACGTTAGAGTATCAAGCAAGCTCACTTTTTTCCCTCAGGCAGGTCACATATGAAAGAATAAAAAACCCCTATTAATTCATAAATACAGTTATGTCCAGCAATATCAGTTATCTTAACAGTAGTTGCTCCATAGCTTGGAGATCTTCCAGTGGAAGAACCCTTAATCGTGACAAGTTGCTTGTTCAGTCAGTTTTCTGTTACATGTTCTATTAATTCCTTCTCTTGTCTAATTCTGTTATAGGACTGAAATACCCAGTCATTGTTAGGAACTCAAAGGTAAGAACCAAGCTGAAGGTTTAATTGCTTAATAGGAAGCTATTTCTCCTTTTCTTAAGAATTTTTGTTGAGTCCTGGTGGATTAATCAGTTCTCTCAAAAAAGTTAAAAAGCTGCTGTTCAGGAACATGATCACTGTCATCTAGGACTGCTTTTATAAAACAACTGCAATCAATTCTTAACAAAGCATATGAGCATGCTCAGATTTTACTGTGTACTGGGAATAATAAAAGTATAACTTTCTCTTTCTGCTGCCTGACTTATGTTTGACTGTATATATTCCTTATCTTATTTGCACATTCTTACGCTTGTTGTTTCCAAGGACTCCTTTTACGACTTAGTCATTTGGTGAGAAACACCTATTTTCATGTTTGTTTGCTTTTGGTCTTTGGCATCTATAAAAATGACAAGGAGGCATTTAGAATCATTTTATCATCAGAAAGCCACAAGCTAATTTAGTAAAACAGGTGCAAGTCAGTTAATGCTGCACAGGAAATGTAGTTGTAACCTTTTCACCTTCAGGAGAGAATATCTGGACTCTTCTTTTGGGGGGGGAAAGACAAACAAACAAACAAACCCAACCTCATTCCCCCCCCAGTAGTTTTTAAAGTTAGTGCTGCTGCTTTCTTGTTCTATTTCTGCTCTTTCATTAAAAAGGAGCTTCCAAAATCTGTTAGATTCTCTCACCAAACACTGATATTTTAAAAATTATTTTATTATTTTTATGGAAACATTTTTAGTTGAAGAAAAACCCCATAGTATTTGAAAACAAATACTGTGAGCTATATAGATAGATAGATAATAGTTTGAGATTTATTTATCTAGATGGTCAGGTGTTTAGATATTTAACAGCTCTGAACTTGCATAGCTTTCTGGATAAACTACCGTTCAGCAGTATGACCACTCCTGGTGCGTGGGGTGAAATCTGTTAACAGCCTTATTTAACCAAATGTATTGTGGTTGCTTAGCTACCTCACCTATCACGCACCCTCTGGCAATGCAAACCTGGCCAGGGAGCTGCAGGCTAGCCTGGCATCAGGGCTTTGTAGGATGAAGAGATGAGGGCGTGCCAGTGGGAGACGCTTGGATTGCTGGAGGCGCAGAGCCTTTGACGCTGATGCGTTGGGCCTCTGCCCTGTACAATAAGCATGCTCGTGTAGTGCGGGAGGCTCTGCATTCTGGGAATTGAACCTGAAGGTAGTCTGAGAATTGATGACATGTTTCTTTTCTTATTCTGTTTTTTTTCTTCCCCTCCCCATCCCTTTTCTGTAAAGATTTTTCCAGTCCTACCTGCCCAATGAATTGCCATTTTAGGATAGTTCTCCTCCAGGGAATAGAGGAGAATATTATAAAGAATTAAATGAAACAATTAAATGTTTCTGCCTCCTTTTGAAAATATGGTTGGTTTTCTTTCTGGTCTTGACTCATTTTTTTCCAAGGCTTGTAGGTGATGGGTGTTTTTTTAGTAGATATGTTGAATTTTTGTGTGTTTTGTTTTGGTTTTTTTCCACAGGGTGAGGAAATCTACTGTCGGCACATTGTGACCTGTGCAGGACTTTACTCAGACCGCCTGTCTGAGATCAGTGGCTGCAGCCCTGAACCTCGTATTGTACCCTTCCGTGGAGATTATTTGGTGTTAAAACCAGAAAAGTGCTATATGGTTAAAGGAAATATTTATCCAGTACGTACTCTCTTGTTTGTCTTTCACAGTGTACTCTAAGAACTGCTAAAACTACAGAAATAAGGGCAATATTACATGGTTATTTCTGTTAGACTGCAGATAGTGATGCACAACATGTGGATGTAGAGTCAGTTGCTTTCTGACAGAACAGCTTGGTTTTGTTAATTCTTGAGGAACAGGCAGAAGCACCATGTGGGAAATTATTGCCAGTCTTTTTTTTTTGTTTGTGTTTTTGTTTTTTTTAATAGGGAAAGAATGAAACATTTAGCATGGTAGCCACATGCCCACAAAAGCCTGGCATCTTTCATTATGTTATAAAATAAATCTGTAGGCAGGATTCAGAAGTCAATGAGGGACAACAGTAAATAATGAATTACTTAGACGCAGGGTTTAATCTTGTGTGCTAATACCCAAAGCTGGGATTTAGATACTTGCCTCTCAGCCTCATCTTTGAATTGGCTTTACTTTGTATGACAAAAATTAGACATGGGAGGAAAAGGACAAGCTTTCTACCATCTAATATAGACAAATAGTGTGATGAAGAGGAGCAATTCCAGACAGAAAGTGAAGATAGCAAGCAAGAAGAGAGAATTCCTAGGGCAGCATTTTAGTTAATCCATGCAGTATGTTGAAATACCGCCTTTCTGAATATGAACTTAGATTTGCCTGCTAAACACTGGAGCAGGTCGCCCTAGGGAAATGGTGGAACCCTGGGCACTGGATGTTTGTCTGACCGCTTCTCACCTGGGAATGATTCAGGATCCTGTCTTGGGAAGGGAGGGAGGAACTGGCTGGGATGTGAGGGTACCTTCCAGCCTTGTTTCATGGCTGTGTGAGAGCTTGTACCCTTTGAAATTTTTTGTTATGGTCAAATATGGTAATAAGATTAGAAAATTGCACGACTCTTAGTGGTATGTTACCAGAAATGTAATGTGGTTTGTGGAGTGGTTGCACAAAGCTTTGAAAGTATTAAAAGCATACTTTTAACAGGAAAAACAGTGCACTGAATACAGAAAAGGAACATATCTTGAAGCAATTTTTAGTCATAACAATACTGTTTTTTGAGAAATACTCAATACTTGCTTATTTTCAGACTATAACACAGTCACCTCTGTAGTCACCTTTTCTAAATAGCTAAGGATCTTCAAGTGCCAGCTCATGAAGAGGTGTGCGTATTTAGTACTCGTATCTGCATATAGACAGCTTATTTCTGTTTCAGCCTTTGCACACAATTACACTGTATTCCATTTGCAAACAAAAAAGAAACTGCAGATACTTATTATTAGCATTAATCAGGCTTGCTAACTGCACGTTGTTTTGAGCAATACAGGAATGGTGAGGTTTTCCTAATATTTTATAACCTATTTTATTGCAGTGTAATTACTACTGGTGAATAGCATTAGTATGATGTTGGTTTTGTTGTGGGTTGATTTATACCCTGAGAAATCATGTGTACTTTTTTTTTCTGTGGTTTGTTTTGCTTTTACCTAAGATGCAGGCTTACTTGGCCCTGCTCTGTTCTTCAGTGTTTTAAATTAGTTACATGCTATAACTGCACAATTAACAAGCAGAAGAACCAGTGCAGGAGCCAATTGTATGGTTATATGACTTGAATTTTGTTGTAGTGATTGGAAATAAAATGGCAAATTTACTTCCTTTTTCACTTGTTCATTTAAAAATAGTTATTTCCATTTATTGGGAGGGCAACTCCTTTACTGTGTTTTGGTTTGTTTTATTCACTCTCTCACACAATAAACTGTAAATGTCTGTACTTTCCTCCTCGCAAATGTTTTCCATGTTTCCTGGCTGAGTTGGTTGCATGGCTGTTTCTCTGATCTGGTTTGTAACAGCTGTAATAACTGTTGTATCCCGCTTTAGGTTCCCAACCCTCAGTTCCCTTTTCTGGGATTTCATTTCACACCAAGAATGGATGGCAGCGTTTGGCTTGGTCCTAATGCAGTACTAGCCTTTAAGCGAGAGGGCTACAAATTGTTTGACTTCAGCACTGGAGACTTTTTAGATGCTGTAACGTACAGGTAATATCTTGTCTTTTTGTCTGCTGAATGCAGTTATTTAAATGTCAGCTTGTGACTCCATGGAAGCTAGTTCTTGTCAAAAAGCCTTCTTTTGCCAAGTTTTTGGTGTGTTTAAAGACAGTTGTGCTGATAAGGGTGGACTTCTCCAAGACACTTCACTTCATGTGATCTAATATTTGAATTTTCATAAACTACCAAGACATGTCTCAGCTGGTCTGAGAATGTGGCTGCTCATCGGAAGGTACTGGTGAGCCATGTTGCTACTAGTGGAGCTCTTCCATGATTGGTTTTGGTCCAATGCAGTGTAATATTTTAATCAACCTAGACAGTGTGATTAAAATACCTGCAGAGGATGCTTGGAAGACAGAACACAGAGTGGTCTGAATTGCTGTGTTAAACTTTATTAGACCATCAATATACATTTAAAAAATGTCCAAGTGCAAGGAAATACATTAACGGCCATGAATGCAGGCCGGGAAGCTGTCTTAGAAAGCATGTCAGAGGAATTAGGAATCATTGCTAAAATTGCAAACATAAATGAACAGAATATCTGTAGAAGTCAAGAGAAATCTTGCTTCTCTATGAGGGGCTGGACAGACCATTACCAAGTGCTCAATTTTAGAAATTAGACTTGAAAAAGAATGTGAAAATATTGGGGAGGATCCATGGAGAGGCTGAAAAACAGGTCAGGGAACTGGAAAATAGCTTTCTGGCAAACAGCTCAACTTAATGCAGTTTATTAAAGAGTTGAAAGCATCTTGATCATTGTCTATAAATTTTTATGCTGGAAGACTTGAGAAAAGCAAAGCAAGCAAACAAGATTTGCAAAGACATAGCAAAATTCATTGACTGAATGGTGAGGGTTTAGGAGTGTGACGATCTTTTCAGAATGATTGTGGAAAAAAGTCTCAAGCGGCATGTCTGTCTTCCCTCGTGCATGTGGGTTTTCAGTCTCTTGGCATTTGACTGGACCAGAGAAAAATCCTGGACATAGGAAGGACTGGACATTCAATTCTCAGTGAAAGAATGTAAATGCAACACTACAGCTCTGTAAACAAGGTTTGCTGAAGCAGGGAAGGACAAACATAATTTCTCAAGTAGAAAGCATGATTGGATTAGTGATGTTGGGAATGGGAACTTTTGCCATGCAGTTGCATTTGCTACCTTCTTAGACAGTGATAGTTTGACATGGCTGCATTTCTTATGGAAGATTTGTTCTTACTGCACTTCTTTTTTCTCTCTACAGTGGGTTATGGAAGCTTGTGCTGAGAAACTTGTCTTACGGACTGAGTGAAATGTACAGAGCGTGTTTCCTTAGCGCACAGGTGAAGCAACTTCAGAAGTTCATCCCTGAGGTCACTATCAATGATGTACTCAGGTAAAGAAAACTTTCCTTGTTAGTAACACCCAGTGGCTTGTTAAATCTCTTATTTTTAACAGCAGCAAATGTATCATTAGCTTACTCCCTTCCTCCACCAAAATACGCTACCAAAGCATAGAAGCATTTAGATACTTTCTACAGGAAGGCCTTTTATATTGTGTTTGCTTGTGTATAGGCAAGTTTGATGAATATTTGTGTGACTTTCTATACTCTCCATAGGCTGAAATTCACAGTTGTGACACATTCACTATAAAGAAAAAGTCTCTTTATCCTAGTGACACCTTCAGTAACCTGAACATAATCTGAGTTCACAAAGACAGCAAAGCACTAATGAAATTCAGAGGGGAAGCCAGACTGTGAGTTGCTACTGAGTGAATATTGACTTAGTTTAATCATCTCAATAAAATTGTATTCAGCTTCTTACTGTGTGGAGAGAGAAACTAATTCAAAGGAGTTTAGAAATGCTAAGGAACTGAAGAGACTTGTGAGGAAAGATGAGGCATTTAAGTACATGGAGGTGGGTTTAACTGTCCAAAGATTTGCAGGGAGAAAATCCAGAATAAGAAAAGCTCGRGCATGGTAAAAGGGAGTTATCAAGCTCAGGCAGTATATACCATTGGCATGAAATGCATGTTTAACAAGGCTTGCTATTTCAAAACAAAGGATTTCCTTTTTGAAAAGACAGGGCATGTTTGTGTGTGTGGGGAGGAGAGTCACTTCACAACCAGGAAAGATAGAGAAGATCTCTGCCTGGCTACCTGCCCTTGTTTTACGGTAACAACTGTGAGACATCTCCCACTCTGCCTCACAAGTGTTAAACTTCCGTGTGCTCCCCCAAAAGCCTGACTGGGCTTTGACTCCACAGTCTGCCTTCCTTACTGTTTCCCTGGGCACCTTCACAAGGTCAGAACAGAATTGATTTTCTGACTTCAGAAAACATTTTCTTTCTAATGGTGAGCTCCTCCTTTATTTTGCAGGGGTCCATCCGGAGTGAGAGCTCAAGCATTGGACAGTGACGGAAATTTGGTAGATGACTTTGTATTCGATGGAGGCAGTGGTGATACTGGAAGCAGAATTCTTCATGTCAGAAATGCCCCTTCTCCTGCTGCTACCTCCTCCCTTGCCATCGCAAAAATGATTGCAGATGAAGTGAAGCAAAGATTTGAATTGTGAATGAATGACGGGTGTAGTGCGGTTTTACCCCTCTTGTATGTATAGCAGCTTGTCTGCATTCAATGAACTCTGCAGCCTTTAATGACAAAGATAAAACAGGCAACATGTTGCTTTGCAAGACCAGCGCTGGTATAGCTGTGCAGTGCAAAACCAGCATTTGAAATGTTTGCCTTTGCCAGCCCACAACTTCTCAGCTTCACAAATAAAGGCGTTACGGTGCCTGGTAAGACCTGGTGCGGTACAGCCACCTGCAAGAAAGATGCAGACAGCCCCGTTCGCAGTAAAGGTTTGTTCACCTCAGCAGGAGCAGCCTGTAGAGGGCTGGTGCCAGGCACAACATGAGGGTCTCCCAGGACCGTAGTGGGCCATTAGGTGGAGCAGGAAGAGCCTCTGTGGTGAGGTTGCCCACACAGACCCTCCCATGCCTCTGGTCTAAAGTTGCCGCCTCCTCACACTCTGGAGAGGTGGTCGATCCTCTGAAAAACCACAAGTATGGGGTGGTTCTCTCTGTGCTTTCTCTCTGACTCCATTTAAATTGGAGTCTACAGTCCCCTAGCTTACATTAAAGTAATGGAGATAGAAGGATAAGCCCTGCTTAAGGGTTCTGCTGATATGGAATTAAGGGCTTTATCAGAGACTGAAAACAATATTCAGAGCCTTCTACATGAATGAAGAGTATTTCAGAGAAAAATAAGCCTAACAAGGGATTACCAAATCCAAGTCAATTTAGATATGCAATTCAGATACGCTATCTGATCGCTGTCTCTATTTTTTTTATAGAGCTGAAATTAAAATGTATACATAAGCAGTCATTTTTCATTTAACTTAAATCTGGGAAGTCAGCACTGATCAGAAACTACTTCAGTGGTTTTGGGTTTTGTTTTKTTTTTTTTTTTTTTTTCCTTTGAATACTGGTAATGCAAAAGGAGCTTATCTTTGTACAACATGTTGAGCAATCCAGTGGAAATGGTCTTTGTAAAAGCAAATGTGAAGGGAGGGAAGCTACAGAAACCTGTCGTAATTGAGTCATGCTGCATACTGCTTCCCTTGGAGCCCAAACAGCAATGAGTCAGGAAGGCTTCCCATTTCCCACATGGCTGGCAAGAGAGGAGCTTAGAAAGTGCTGGTTACTCTTCTGAACTCTTACTGATATTTGAAGTTTTATCAAAGGTGCACCTGGAAGAGAGTCTGTGTGGAGAATGTGCTTTAAACTATAGAGAGATGTTAAACAAGTTTGGTACTAAGCTAACTGAGTATCTTGGTGTGTTCTGCATAATTGCTACAAAAAAGAATTATGTGGCCTCAGGGACAAAGTACTTGAGAATACTTTTAAAGCAGATGTTCACAGGATGTTGGGTAATACAGATAATTGTGGGTAGTTTGCTACCAGGCAATTTGCCATACTATTTTCTTTTTTTAAAGTTACTTTCTGTACTCCTGTGACATGCATGGCGGAGTGTGTTAGCATAGGAGGTCAGGTGTGCTAGCTGATATTTTTACTGTACAGAGCTGAGCCGCTTTTGAGAGAGAAAGGGTTTAAC